>JAQGEQ010000225.1:600000-889848 GCA_034620365.1 Pegea sp. RAD2-039
TTTTAAATAAACTATAAGATTAAATTGAATAAGATCTTATCAAGGTATCTAAATTGTTATTATTTTCTGTAGCGTTTGAAGAAACTAAATTCTTAAACTAAATAAATGATTGTTACAAATTATTATTGATAAAGAATGTGGTTGTCAACTGAATTTGAAATAATAGAATAAGATTTGAATTTTCTCATTTTAATCATGTTTCAAATAATGAATCAAACTATGGGTACTTTAAAAAATACTCCAAATAAGCTGAAATAACTTTACAACAAACTTGATTAGAAACAAATCAATATATATACCCGAAAACTGAAAAAGTAAACAATAAAAAACTATCAAACTACATATTTATATAATAAACTTAGTATCGTTTAAATATTGTTTTGTCAAAAATGTAGAAATTACCAAATCTTATAACAAGTCTTATGAAAGTTTTAGCATTTACATAGTGTATTATTTTTACAAAGAAATTAATTTAGTTTTATTTGTTATACATTCTACCAAATGATTTAATGTCAAACTTTGATGAAACTGAAATGAAACAAAGTATATGAAGATTAAACAAAATTCTTATGTAGACAACGTTAGAGCTTTTTAAAGATTTAAAAGTAGAAAATCTTGTAAAACCATAAATAATAAGAGCTAGTAGCATCTCTCACACCTGCAAAATACTCTAAGATCTCTATAAGTGACAAATATTAATCAATATGTTTTTACAAAATTTAAAAATGATGAAATTTGGTGGCATTTGCTTTTGGATAGAGAACTGTTTTAAAAAGTGTTTAGAGAGTTTGTACAAAACAACTTTTTGAAATTTTCCTTTATTAGTTTTTGTAGCTTTTTAACCTTTCTTGTTTTTCAAAACATTACTAATATATTTAAGTTTTATTAGACAGCTTTACAAAGGTTGATAATCAAAACTGTTCAAAATTCTATGCTCGCTTTTAAGTGTCTACAAGTCAATATCAATTTCAATTAATAATTAATAAGTAAAAGTTGCTACATACACAAATACCTATAAACCATTTTACAAATATTTCTCATGGCGATTTAATCTTAGTTGTTCATTGAATACTACAAAACTTTTAATGGTATTTCATAGCTTAAGAAGTTTCTAAATTAAAGCAAGTTTAAAAATATAAGTGTTAAAAAAGTGCAAGGACATATTTCTACTAACTGCTAGACACATAAATACATCAAAATATTAAAATCATAAAAGTATTCAAATAAAACTCTCACAAAAGTAGTCTATTCTCAGCTGGAAGAGTTTTTTTTTTAAATCGTTTTTAAGAATAATTCATTTGAATAAATTAAACTGAGTCCATTTTAACAGGTTTGAAAATATCTTTTTTGTACAGATCTTACAATTGTGAATTCAGAGTTTTTGCTCGTAGTCCTTGAACAGGTTGCTCCGTATAGCTCTGTAAAGTCATCTTTATCAGATTAAAATGCAAAGACTTCATTCAAACAAAATTGTTGAGACTTTTGTAGTATAAAAATCAAATTTAACGAATATTTCATTTTGAAAAACATTACTAATTCACTGGGCTTTTACAGTCTAATATAAAACTGCAAACAAAACTAATTAGCAAAAAAAATCTTTTTTAGACTTACTTTAAATTTGTGCAGTTTTTGCTCGCTATCTATTTCAATGTATTTCACAGGTATTGGGCGTTTTTGGCAGAAGCAGAAAGTCAAGATGATTATTACAAGCAGTAACACTGGAGTAACAATAACAAACACAAACTGCCAAGCTACAAAATAAATGATATTTTATGATATCTATAGATAACTTATTACTGTTACTATTACTTAGTTACTACAGGCTAAAATATATTAATTAAATTTGTTAGTATTTACATATATTTAAATATTCAAAACTGTCTAAACTTTATTAAAAGTTTAATTTTTATATTAAATATTAACTTTTATCTTTCATCATTAATTAAATGTTGACCGAGAACTTTTTATTTACAAATAAAACTATTTAAATACCACAAAATGTAATTTAGTCAATAATATTTGAAAGTATTAAATATTAAACATTAAAACAAGATTTACTTTAAATAATAATATATAAAAGCTTATATATTATTTCAGCAAAAAAATATCTTTCAAATTAGAAAATTTTTAACTCACAATCTTTACAGTGTTCACCACTAAAGGTCGCTATACAAACACATTTATTTGGATCACCATCAATGACGTCACATGCTCCAAAGGGAGCGTTACATTCATCATCAGCCATACAAGCTTCCACTAAATTTACAAATTTAATATTGGCAGTGAACTTTACATTGTCAACATACTTGTTAAAGTTCATATACAAACTATTTACGGTTTTATAAACGTTAATAATTAACAAATAAATAAATGAAGAACCTGAACATGAAATCAATTCAAATACTTCATCTGGTTTATAAAATCCTATTTTACAACTGCAAAATGCATCTCCAGAACTATCAGTGTTACAATTAGTACTTATATGGTCACAATTAGGACAAGCCAAGTTTGATTTAACTGCAAAATTAATCAACTTGCTTTCCAACTCTTTTAATGACTAAGCATAAGCAATCAAAAGTACTTTAAGATAAACTAATAGAGAATTTTATGAACAAACCTCCAAATAAGTTGATGCTTTCTTCAACATCAACTGCTAGTTGTATCTCCTCTCCATTACTAAGACTACATTTGCTTCCATCAAAGCACTGAAAAAAACTTAATTTTTTCAAAGCACTCAACACTTTATGATACAAAACTGACTTTACTTTAAATAGTTGTTAAAAAAAGTTGTTTTAAAAAAAATTACTTTTGTGGTTAGTTTGTTTTCAAATATTTCCTGAACAAAGATTTCTGTAACACCTTCAACATCATTAAAAATAAGTAAATATTCAAATTTATTGTCACCAACATCAACTACATCAGATCTTTTGTAATCAGATGTAGTTATATAAATATCATCCAACTGAAAAATTGTGTCTTTAGTTAGTATCATCTCAAATTAATCACTTTATTCAAAAGGATCAGCAAAATACCAAAATTCTAATTTCTTCAACCACTTCCTTTTCTTCTTTTAAAGATCTAGATAAACGCAAAGTATTGCTCAAAACCATCACGCCAGTGAATTGTCGAGCTGTATTAGAAATATTCAATTAATTTAGCTGGAAAATACTCCAATATCACGAAAAGTATCATTCAACCAGTTTGCTTACCTTTAACACACAATAAATCCTCATTAATAAACCCTGGATAACACAAACAAGAAAAGTCATCTGCGACCGGCACACAAAAACTATTTTCAGTACAGATAGTCAAGTTGAAATCACAAATATGACCTACAATAAGAACCAAATAATATTAAAAGTACAAAACAAAGTATATATAACAGCTAATATAATAATTTACATTTTATATTTAGAAAAAAAAACAACCTGAATTATCAGAAGCTTTTGTGGTTGTCATTTTTTCTGCAACTGTAGAAGATTCAAATGTTGTAGCTTCATCGGTTGTAGCTTCAGTTGTTGTAGCTTCTATTGTTGTAGCTTCTATTGTTGTAGCTTCAATTGTTGTAGCTTCATCCGTTGTAGCTTCAATTGTTGTAGCTTCATTTGTTGTAGCTTCATTTGTTGCTGCTTCATCTGTTGTAGTTTCAGTAGTTGTAGCTTCAATTGTTGTAGCTTCAATTGTTGTAGTTTCATCTGTTGTAGCTTCATCTGTTGTAGCTTCAATTGTTGTAGCTTCATCTGTTGTAGCTTTATTTGTTGTAGCTTCATTTGTTGTAGCTTCATCTGTTGTAGCTTCATCTGTTGTAGCTTCATCTGTTGTAGCTTCATCTGTTGTAGCTTCATCTGTTGTAGCTTCATTTGTTGTAGCTTCATCTGTTGTAGCTTCATCTGTTGTAGCTTCATCTGTTGTAGCTTCATCTGTTGTAGCTTCATCTGTTGTAGCTTCATCTGTTGTAGCTTCATCTGTTGTAGCTTCAGTTGTTGTAGATTCAGTTGTTGCAGCTTCTGTTGTAGCTTCAGTTGTTGTAACAGCTTCTGTATTTGCCTCAGTTGTTGTAACAGCTTCTGTAGTTGTAGCTTCAGTTGTTGTAACAGCTTCTGTATTTGCCTCAGTTGTTGCAACAGCTTCTGTAGTTGTAGCTTCAGTTGTTGTAACAGCTTCCGTTGTCGCTTCAGTTGTTGTAACAGCTTCTGTTGCAGCTTCTGTTGTCGCTTCAGTTGTTGTAACAGCTTCTGTAGTTGTAGCTTCAGTTGTTGTAACTGCTTCTGTAGTTGCCTCAGTTGTTGTAATAGCCTCTGTAGTTGCTTCAGTTGTTGTAACTGCTTCTGTAGTTGCTTTAATTGTTGTAACAGCTTCTGTTGTAACTTCATATGTTGTAACAGCTTCTGTGGTTGCTTCTGTTGTTGTAACTGCTTCAGTTATTGGTTCAGTTGCTGTAACAGCTTCTGTAGTTGCTTCAGTTGTTGTAACAGCTTCTGTAGCTGCTTCAGTTGCTGTAGCTTCATCTGTTGTAGCTTCATTTGTTGTAGCTTCATTTGTTGTAGCTTCATCTGTTGTAGCTTCAGTTGTTGCTGCTTCATCTGTTGTAGCTTCATCTGTTGTAGCTTCAGTTGTTGCTGCTTCATCTGTTGTAGCTTTATCTGTTGTTGCTTCAGTTGTTGTAGCTTCATCTGTTGTAGCTTCATCTGTTGTAGCTTCATCTGTTGTAGCTTCATCTGTTGTAGCTTCATCTGTTGTAGCTTCATCTGTTGTAGCTTCATCTGTTGTAGCTTCATCTGTTGTAGCTTCAGCTGTTGTAGCTTCATCTGTTGTAGCTTCATCTGTTGTAGCTTCATCTGTTGTAGCTTCATCTGTTGTAGCTTCATCTGTTGTAGCTTCATCTGTTGTAGCTTCATCTGTTGTAGCTTCATCTGTTGTTGCTTCAGCTGTTGTAGCTTTAGTTGTAGCTTCATTTCTTGATAATTTCATCATTGTTGCTTTATTTGTTGTTTCGTTTACTATTGCTGCTTGATTACTAACTGTTATGAAGATTGTAATTACAAGATATAAAAAAATTACTTTCTGCTTATTTTTGTTGAAAGACATTTTTGGCTTTATTTAAGAAAAACAAATCCTTCTGAAAAACATTAGAAAAAATAAGATATCTTCATTTTTTGGTAATTTGCTTCATCTTGAAAATATGATTTAAAATAATTTGAAACTTACTTTAAACAAGTTTTAAATAAACTTTAAAAACCGATTAATTTGAAGATTTTCATGAGAGATTGTTTTTTAATCTCAAACAATATCGAATTATTCTCTTTAAGGTGGCATTAAAGAAACTTTCATATAAAAAATATAAATTCAGTTTCTAGAGAGAAAACTTCGTAGCTAAAAGCAAAATAGACACGCAAAAATAATCTGAATACGCCTTAAATTTGTTTCCATATTTCTATGTAGACTTTAAAGTTTAATAACGATTTTACACTTAGCTATTCTTGCTAAACAAATTATTATTTTGTCGATAGTTAATAACTTATCTTCAGTACACTTTCTCATATTTTCTTAAACTATTCAATTCTACAAAACTACAAAAAACTTTTAAAAGATTGATGTTTACATCAAGATTAATTCTAACAAAACTTAAACTTGACTCCTTTTGTCGTGACTAATATCCAAGAAGTTATTAGCTTTTCTTTTTTCAGCTTAATAATGTCGTAAAACTATAAATACGTGCCAAAATGCAAATATTTACATTTCACTATTGCTTAAATAGCAAAAAGCTTTTACTTGGCAGTTTTGTCAATAAAAGTAAAAATCAAGATGAAATACTGGTAGCGCAAATAAAAACCATTCACAGAGAAAAATTGAATAATTAGAAGTGAAGAGAAGTTTCATTTTACGATGTACCGAAAATATTTTTTTAATCCTTGTATTTGGTAGTTGAAGTATTTTTCATGACTAATTGGCGATAAATTCATTCTTTATACTAAGGTATGTTTTATTAAAGTTTGTTTTCGATATCGAAAACTTACTTAAAATGTTAAAAAACCATAAAATACCAGATAATTATTTCAATTTTTACAATTGTATCAAACACGTTGTTATGACAAAATATTTATTGCTTTGAATAAACCTAATGAACCAGCAAATAATTGACCATAAAAATTGAATTTAAATTTTGCAAGAAATTAGTTAAAACTAGTTTGAATATAATTGTTACTCTCTTTAAAATTAAAAAAATTTTCTTAGCACAAAATTTAAGAATAGGTTTTATTTTACTATTTTTATATAATTCTGATGCTTTATTGTATTTTTGTATAATTTATTTTTGATTAAAACTAACAGTAATTCTGTAACTATATTTAATTCTATCTGTAATACACGTCAAGTTATCATTCAGTTTCAGCTACTTTTCATGAATTTTTCCTTTTTATTACAATCATAATAATTATATGCCACGTGTTACATCTTTTTCTTTCTATATTTCTAACTTAATATAAGTTATTTGTGAAAATGTTTGTTAGTGAGAGGTGCTCTCTTCAGGCACCCTTCTTTGCATTTATTGAAATAAATAAATAACGAAAACTTAACAACATTTGTTTGTCTAAATTTCTTTCATAATGTTCTGTTGATTATATAGTTCTTGCAGTTGTATATATACTTTTTTATTTGATTGTTCTTAATTATATAAATCATTAATAGTATTATCTGTCATAACTATGAAAAATAGATTATAAAATTTACTAAATTTATTAAGTTAATAATGTTTATTAATATATTTATTAATTTTTGATAATTCATGATTTTATCAATTAGTTTAAAATTGTATAAACATTTCTATTTGTATAAACTTCTTGTTTTCTCAAATTTTTATTTTCTTTTGGCTTATTTTGTTGGAAATGTAAACCCTTCATACACTGTTACTACTAAACACATGTATATACAAGTTGAAATGTATAGAAATACATATTTCAACTTATTTATTTGTTATTTATTCTTTCTTTCAGTTTTTCTTGATGTAAGTTTTAATTAATGTTCTAAAATTTTAATAAAATCTGAACAATATAGTTCATAAATTATTTATGTTTAATTATTTATAAAACTTAAGATAGTATATTTTATGGAATAAAATAAGCAATTGTACATTTTTGTTTAGCTAATATTTTATAATAATATAATTATAATATATCTTTAAATAAATTTTTTATGTTATGAATTATATTTCAAATTTTATGGTTTATAACTTTGTTCATCAAATTTATCTTTATTTTCTTGCAGTTAAAAACAAATATTAAGGTATGAATGAATCAAAAACTTTGTTGATTAAACATTTGCCTTCAAATTTAACAGCAAATGAAAAAGAAGATTTATTGAATGCATTTGGTGCAGTTAGTGTAAATGTTATGAGAAGTAATGGGAAAATGAAACATTGTGCATTTGCAACCTTTCAAACTCATACAATTGCTGAAAAAGCTCTTTTAAAACTTCATAATTTAAGTATCTTAGAGAGTAGAATCACTGCAGAGTTTGCAAGAAGTAAAATTTTCAATAAAATTTGTAACAAAGAAAAGACAAATTCAAAAGAAGAAAATAAAAAAGATCAAAAAATCACCTCAAAACGCTGCAAAGTCTGCACACGATTACCAGCTATTGCACCTAACTTTGGTTTAGAGTATCCAATGAACCCTGGTATAAAGTATAAATATCCTTCCCCAAGTGGTGATATTCTTATTAATGTTTGTACTGCTTTATTAACAGTACCTAAATTTTATACACAAGTTCTTCATTTGATGAATAAAATGAATTTGTTTCCACCATTTAGTCCGGTGGTCAGTATTCCCCCTATGTTGGTTGAAGCTATAAAACAAAAAGTTCCAAACAAAAAATTGAATAAAGACTTATCTGAAGATGAATCTGAGATTGAAAGTGATTCATCGAGTAAATCAAAACAAATCAATATTCCAGTCCCTGATAGAGTAAGATCACTGAAAAGAAAAATGGAGAAATTGGATGAACAAAAAATTAAATTTCTAAAGTTTGGTAAAATTCAATCATTGACTCAAGATATGAAAAAGACATCAAATATTTCTACTAAAGAAGTCTTTGAAGAGGTTGTTGTTTCTAAACCTCAATTAAATCTCCAGATACCATCTGAAATTGGTCTTAATGATCAAATTATTGATGCTAGTGAAGCATCTCTATTCGGAAAAATTGATTTTGCTGAAGATAAAAATGTGAAACTCATTAAGAGTCTAGATGATCAGGATGAAAATATAAAATTTATATCAGAAAAACTACTGGAAGAAGGAAAACTTTCTGATCATGAAATGAAAGAACATAATCTTTTTAAAAACCATTCCCCTGGAGTTCCTACTACCAGACTGTACATTAAAAACTTGAAAAAAAATGTCACAGAAAAAGATCTGGAATTTATATTTGGAAGTTTTATCAATTTCCAAAATGACGATGAAACTAAATCATTTTATTGTAGAGTTATGAAACATGGTCGAATGAAAGGACAAGCTTTTGTGGGTCTTCCAACCATAGATGCTGCTAAAAAAGCTTTGAATGCAACAAACGGCTTTAAACTAAGAGATAAACCCATGATAGTTTCATTCGCAAGATCAAAAATATAAAAAATTTCGATTATTTTAAACTCGAATTTATTTTAAACATTGAAAATATTGAATCGTGTATTTTCTACAAATGATATTTTTTTTCTTCTTACAGATAACAACTGCTCAAAATATTTTACAAAGAAATTTAAATGGCTCAAAATACAAAACTTTTAGAAGCAGCTTACCCAAATGTGTTTCTCACACAATATCCTGGCGACTTTATTAAAAGTAAACAACGTTTAAAGTTACAGACGTCAGATCTGTATACACATGGAGGACGGCGTGTTTTACAATCAAGCAAGTTATTACAAGAATGCCGAGAGCTACGTCTGGTTGGCTGTGAGCTGGATAAGCGACGTGAACGTTACAATCACAGGATGAAGCAATTTGCTGAACGAAATAAGATACTGAAAAAGAATAGAGAAGAATTGAATAAACGAATGGCAAAGTTTGCTGATTTTATTGATAATAATGACTTGAAACGTAATCTCGCTCTTGCTAAGCGCGCGATGGTTAAAGAAGAAGCTGAAAAGGCGGCAGTGGAAATGATAAGGATTCGAAAAGAAGTTCAAAATCATATCTCAATGTTAGAAGAATTAAAAAAACAAATTAAAAAGATCGAAAAATATAAAGATTTTCTGCGGGTATTTGTTGCTAATTCACCGGCAGATTTATTTCAAGCTGGGCCTGGCGATCCAATACATTCACTGATCCAACGGTACGAAGGGCTTCTTTCCACCAAACAGAAGTTAGAAGAACGTAACAATCACGCTCAAGAAGACCTACACATGAGTACGTGACGTCATCACTACGTCATCATTATACTCATTTGTTTTTGTTTAGAAATGAAAGAGTTGGAGGAAATGAAACAAAGTTTTAATATCGAACATGTGTCCTACAATCAGCAGATTTCGAATCTTCAAAAGCTCTCAGAAGATCTGAAAGAGAAGATAGAAACTCTTGAGTATCTATTTATTGAAGGAACTTTAAATTATCGTGTCTTTGAGAGTGACGTCAGAGGGATGTTGATGAGTATTGATAATATGAAGGAAGGGTGTGATCAAAGAAGTCTGAAAGTTTCTTCATCTTCATCATATTATCTCAAATTAGACGCCATTGAGGCATTTATCAGCAACTGGAAGATGTATTTAAAAAAACCTTCGAATAAATCTTTAATAAATGAAACGTCAATTCCTATTTCAAATTCTATTAAATTACCTTCTATCAAACAACATCAAAAAATCTTTACTAAGACTGTAGTCTTTAATGATTGATGTCAGTTTAGGTGATAAAGCTCGATAAAAACTGCCACAGATCAAAATATTTTATAGAAATATTTGATAACTTGAAAACTTTATTTTTTAGAAAGGTTTTTTGGTGTAGATTAAGTCTTTAGCTTCTCCTGCCACTTTTGATCTTCTGATTTTTTATCTTTTCTCTTTACTTCTTTTAAACTTTAACAGCATTTTAAATATAACTTTTTTTATGAGTAATAAAATAATTTTATTTGCTGAATGGTTTCTTATTAAATTTTTTCTGAGAGTTTCATTAAAATCAAATTATGAAAACTGATATTTAGTTAATTGAGTAAAAGCGATTTTCTATAAAAACTAAAACTTTTATATAAATTTATTTACTTTTTGATATTCATAAATTTTAAGTTGAGCTTTTTTAATAAATATTTTCTGATTTTTTTTAAGTTATTTTACTGACTCATTAAACCAATGCCAAATTAGCCAATAAATAATTTACAAAATTACGAAATTTAGCTTAAAACCAAAGATTTAAACAACTGACATCAATTTAGTAGCAATTTTGTCTTCAGGAAGTTTATTGATTAGCACAAGATGCAAATATATTTTTGTAAAGTTTGTATTTCTACAGTCTCTTTTTTTAAAAAGTTTTTTTTTTAAAGCAAGTTCCTTTTAGCCAAAATAAGTATGATTAAGAAACGTTAAAAACCCGTTAGGATCAAATAAAAGTTTAGTAACAAGTAGTGGCTCCAAGTTGAAAGAAAGGAACAAAATCTTCTGCTCTCTGTCGTAGGATTCGTGTTGATGTATTAAAGTTTTCATGAAACTTTTTTGTTAGTTGAATCACTTTATTGTTTCTAGTATCTAATCTGAAAAAGTAATTTTCTATTTCAAGTGACTTGCTTCACAAAATTATTTAACTGACTCTATTAATGATTTGGGATCTTGTTGCTTGTTATGAAGATCCCAATAACAAGTGTGAACACGAAGAAAGCAACGACAACGGTAGATGTCATATGGATTAAACAATTCCTTTTTCATAGATGTCATTAAATCATCATTTTCATTTAGGTCCTTGACGTCAATTACACAATTTTGTTTTGATTCTGTTCCAGAAAGAGGTTTTCTTCAACAAAAATAATTATTTTAAAAACTAAACAAGAAAATAAAACTTACCGAACACCAAAGCACCCATACTGTTTTGCAAACCCTTCAACAAATGAGAAGTTATCAGCACTTTGTAAGACGTAAAGTTGAAAGAGAAGTTCTGTTACAACATTAACACAACATTCTGTTAAAAGAAATTGTTCTCTCGGCAAAGAACTCCGCAAGATTTCAAAATCTTTTTCTATAAAAGGCAACAGGCCCTTCACATATTCCTCAGTGACCTTATAGTACTACAAAAATAAAAAAAAAAGTTTTGCAAATTGTCAACCGGATTTTGAACTTCAATTTTTTTAATTTTATAAATTATTCTCAATATTTTTATCCCTTCTAGACATACGGTGGAGCTCTTATACTTGGTATAAGCCCTTTAGATAAACCTTAAGTCCAAAGTATATAGTTTAATCTCCGAGATTATGATCTGAACCTATCATAGCTAGCCCAAAAATCTTTAGATGCCTAATAGTATATTACTAATAATAGTAATAATGAAATTCCTTTACCCCTAAAAGCCCCTAAAAATCTGCTGGAATTAAGTATGAAGATCAGACTCAGAGAATAATATAAAGTATCAAAGTATTTGACTCAAACCTCCAGCAGAAAGTAATGAAAGTTCAACTGATTATTGAGTTTAGTGTAAAAGCTAACATCAGGCTCGAGAAGCTTTGATAGTGATGTCGAAGAAGCCACATTCAGTAACCATGGTAATCGACTTAAATCTGCACGTTTCTCCTTTCTCTTCTAAAAAAAATTAAAAGAATCTGAAATAAAAGTAAGAAGAAGAGAGATTCTAACATTAGATGAGAAGAAGATACAACGTTGACTTTTATTAGTTTGTTTGACTTTCAGCAAATCTCTAAGAATTGAGTCTGAAGAGAGAATACTTTGTGCTTGGTTGACAAGTGTAGCTAGTAACGAATTATGATGGCGAGCATGTAGAACTAAGGCACCAAATAAAGTCAATTGTGATTGAACATGCGCCTTCGCAAGATTCCAACAACTTGAAGCAGGAGTAAACACATTCCCCTGGTAATCTACAATCTCTATCTGTCCATTCTGTTTTAAATACAGTTCCTTGACGTCATAATGGAAATCAGGACGAATCGACGGTTTGATAAAAGGGAACTTAAACACCCAATCATCAGTATCTGTTATATAATAATCGATGTGGGTTTGAGTATTTGAAGTTAGTAGTAACCTGTTTTAATAAGACCATGTGATAGAGAAGTATATTTGATCCGTGAAACCAAACTGCTATCATTAATCAGTTGTACGCTAGCACCACCTGAGACCATGTTGGAGTATTCCTTGAGGCAACCAAATGTCTTTTGGAAGAGGTTTTTCTTGACTACATCATAGTGTGCTTGATGACTGAGTGATAGAAAGGGTCGACGATGAAGAATTGAGCATTCAGGCTCGACAACTGTAAGGGAGATGTTTAATTGTGATCGGAAGTCATTTACTTCACTTACTAGTATTCACTACACCCTTTGACTCATATTTTTCAACTTCCTCGTTGACGATATTCTTTTTTAGATATTTATAATACAATAGAATAGGAATGTACAAAGATATCTTTGTGCAGCACTTTAAAATCCGGGAGACAAACTTCTTTGCTAAAAATGTTCAGTATTTTTTTAATCCACAATTTATTTAAAAAAACATTAATATTATGTAAACTTCATTATTCACAATTTAGAAACAACAAAAAATAAATCATTTTGAAATTAAACTAATGTGTTGAACTTCAAATAATTGTGGTTTTCTTTTAAACTACTTAAATTTTTGTTATTTTTTCTTTAAATACATTTTATGATATTAAATTCTCATCAACTTTTATAACGATTAATATTTATAAACTCATTTAGCTTCAACTTTTCTTTAAAAATAGTTTTGTAAAATTATTAAAACTTTAATTCGTTTAGAGTGTTATAAAAAATATATTTTTAGATTGAATAAAATATTTGTATTAATTTAAATAAGAAAAAAACTATTTCTGAGAATGTATGTTAGCGGGAAGTACTCTCTTCAGGTACCCTCCTTCGCGTTTATTGAAATAAATAAACAAAAAAATATAAATATCGACAATAATTTGCTGAAAGTATTAAAAAAAAAGATTTAATTTTTACTGAAACTAAACCACAAAACCATTTAAGCGAAAAAAAATGAACCTACTACGAGTACATTCATCATTAGTCATCCTGCTAAGATTTCAAAACATGTGAATTATAAAATCTAAAAAAAAAAGAATTTAGTTTTAATAATCAAAAGTAATAAAAATTCTGAAATACTCGTAAAAATCTAAACTATAAAGAGCAGGACATGTTTTGTACTTTAAATGAGGCATACATACTACATTTAGTGTTTCAATAAGCAACAAAAAGAGTGTAGTCATTAGTTGATCTAATTCTTAATCATTATTAACTTAGATTAAACTTAAGAAAGTTTTGTTGATTAAACTTTGTTTCGCAAATAGAAATACTTTATTGTAGTTTTTTGACTATTAAAATCCTAAGTTGCGAACTTTTAATATTAACAATAAAAAAATTATATTTTATTTTAAGGATGTTTTTTTCAAAGCAAATATACTCTGAATGATTAATTACAAAAAAAGTAAACCTTTTCTTTAAAATACTTTTTTACTAACTATCAACTAAGAATTACAACATTAAACGGAGTAATACTTAATCTAATATAGTTCCCGCTTATCAAAATTATTAATTTTCTGATTAAAATATTATAAAATTAGCAAAAATAATAAAATACGTGGTGCCAAAACTGAAAAAAGCCAGAAGGGCTGGTCACTAGGTAATTTTGAGCAACAAAGTGGGTGTCACTCGCCGCAGGCTTTCTACAAACTCTTGCTAAAATTTTAAGCTAACTTTAAACTATTCAAGCGGAGCTAAAAACTATAACTTCTTCCAAGATAGCGACAGTAAAAAATCTGAATTTGTAGAGATTCAGATAAAATATATTGATAGTAAAAAATCATAAAAATGTGAACAAAAAAATTTTATTTGAAACTTAAATCTCAAAAACTGCTTTCTGACATTAAAATAGCTTAAAGTAAACTTTTCTGCAAAATTTTTTTCCAAACTTTTAATATCATTCAAATTGTTAACAAATAAAAATGTTATTTTTTTATAAGCTGTTACAATAAACTAATTGTACTAGTTTCATGAAAAAATTCGAGAACTGTTCAAAATAAATTTTTTCTATGAAATTATTTTTTAAACTTTTTCTGGCATTTTAAAACTATCTTGTTTTGAAACAATTTGGCTGAAATTTTAGCATATTTTGTTTATTAAATACTGTTTTTAAACTATTTAGTTATTGATGTTTCTACAATCTAAAAAACATCTTTAAACAAAATTAAAATGCTATTAAAATGTATAAAGACTTTTTTTCAAACTTTGAACTTATAATACACACATTTGTTTGTATATTTTTAGTAATGAATTACTTTGTAGCAAAATATGAGTAATTAAAAAAAGATTTTCGTTTTTATGATTTAGTCATTTAACAAATATGGTGTCAAGTAAAGTTTAATTTTAAAAGATGACAATTTCTACAAAATAGTTTAAAATAATTCCAGAATAATAATTCCTTTATTATTTTAAACAATTAATTAAAATATTTGCTCAAATATACTCAATGAGTTTTTATTTTAAATTGTTTTGATAAAATGTAAATAAATCAAAATACTCTAATGATTCATACAGCTAAGAGTAATTTTCACAAAATAAAATGTAGATTATTACAAGATAGGAGAAAATTAAAACAAAAAATGTTCACGCCGCATAAAGAGAACTTAATATATGTGAAAGAATGTAGTTTTTAAACCATTAATCAAGCAAGAAATACATTTCAAATATAATTAAGTTGTTTTTTAACTTCAAGTAAAGTTTTTAATTACTATTCATACTGAAGATTAAAGTCAATCGAAAGTTATGTCTACCACGCAATTTTCTACAATTTTTTTGTAGATACAATTTCATATATTCAGAAAATGTTCATATCACATGAACTGATAGTTTTAATTACGTCAAGTCACTTTTCAGATATCTTAAAGTTTAAAGTTATAAAATTGGTTTAATTTACGCTATAATGATACAAATTGAATGAAAAAATAAGATAAGAAGATATAATTTAAAGAAGTTTTATTGTATCAATCCTAAGGACAAATAACAAAAGTAAAATTAGATCAAATTCTGAAGGCAAGAGATAGTTCAGACCCCTACAGAAACTATCACCAATCACTGTCCTTTTCTTGAGTACTAGGGCAAACACTAACAAACTTTTTTAGACACCCAACTACCGCAAAGAGGGCCTAAGAATAATTATTAAGTTTCTTTTCAGAATATTCTGATTGTCTATACAAAATATTTTATATGTATTCTAATTATAATAAAACATAACTTAATAAGCAATCTAATTATAAAAAAATACAATAATGGTATTTGTTGACAAGAGTTTAGAAAACTTCTAATCTCTAAATCAAAAAACTTCTAATCTTTAATTAAATATTTTTAAGTATAGAGTTATACTTGCTTTATTCACAACTTTGGTGCCAACTATGTTTTCCTTTAAAAACAGATACTATTGACAAAATAGGTAACAAGATAAGTCACTACTTTCTCCTAATAATCTCAAAGCATAGGGTTTTTAAAGGGTCAGTCAAGCTGTTTTTTATCAATTTGTTGTGCTTTGCGATGGGTTCGACCTTATGGTATTAGTATTGCTTTTAAAAGTTTTATCTTTCTGTTGTAAGAAGCTTTCTGCCTTATTTCAAATAGTTTTTATGATAGTTGAATCATTAGAATTAATACAAACAGCTTTCTACATTCTAAAATAATTCTTATTGCTACTGTTAGCAAACTAGTTTTGTTCTTTTACTTAAACATCTTAACTTAACTTATTGCTTACAGCTCACTAATTAGAATATAAGAGAATATTTTTAAAACAGCTTATATAACAAGTAATTACTTATGTTAGTTTGTTGTATGAAATATTCTAAATTGTATTGTCTTGATTTTGAACTTATTTGTATTACTCAAAAAATCGTTTTTAAAAGTTTGTTTTCACAATAAAATTTTTGTTTAATGCAAATAAATAAAGTTTATAAGGCGAACAATTTTAATCTAACAAATTTTATTTTTTTTATTAAAAAAAAAGATTTTAAACAAATCATAAGTGACAAGTTCTAATGATTTGATAATCTTCTTTTATGAAGTAGCACACAGATTACTATGAAGACATATTTCAAAATAGCTGCTGACTTAAATTAACTGTTTTTTCATAAAATAATTACTTCCAAATAAGTAATTTGTAATATTTTGCAAATATAAGATATGAGAACTACAAAGTTAAGTCCCCAGAGTGAAAATACTGAATTAGTTTTCAAAATTCTTTCAAATATAATCAAAGTATTTTTTTAACTCTAAAAATGTAGTTAATTTTACAAAAACATTTATAAATTTATATTCAAAATGAATGTGTAAACACTTTTCCTTAAATTACCTAAAAAATGTTTATTTTTGTTTTTAGCCATTTTGTTTTAATCATAACCAACAAAGTTTTATTTAGATAAAGTCTTTCAGTTTTCATTTCTTTATTATAGACGTAATCTCTTGACAATTTGCTTTACTTAGTGAGCTATATAGTAAGCACTTTTATATTTTACTACAACATCGAAAAAGGTTAAACTACAAACCAATGAACAATTTAACTTCTGTAAAGTCTTTGAATTAATTTCTCAACAAAAAATTATCTTTTCTTCATCAGCTTTGAGTATAAATTTGAACTTCTTAATCAAATATCTTTCTAGTCTCCACCAGTGGCTAGGTTGTTGGGTAAATAATCTAACTGATAATATCATCTACATACGCTCTTACCTCCAAGGTAGCATTGTTAGCTCTATATTCTTTAATATTTATATCAATAACGGTTCAAGCTTCAATTGTAAAGACTTCAAATTACTTCTGAAGGTTTAATACTCTTTCAAGCAAGTTGAACTTCAACTTTTCTGTTTGTGAACCTTGACAACATATTCTGATGTTTGAATCTTATCAAAGATCGATTGTTCGTATACCCTTCGATTTGATGGCCTTTTTCCATACATTTCGAAGCCTGTAATACTTCCAACGTTGCTTCTAGAATCACTTTTGTTGTTCAAGCAGAAGTTGACTGTTTTAATATTGTTACAATTGCCATTTCTAAACTGCAATTTCGCTCTTTTTTATATCATTAACATTATATGTAATTGTTCACTGTTATATGCTTTGATGACTACTGGAATGTTTTTTCTGTTACATTAGCAACGGCTTGTGGATGTATTTTTATGACATTTTGACATTTGAAATAATTTTTTTGTTAAAAATAAATAAAATATTTTTCATTTTAACTTATGATGATTTTTATTTAGATTTCAACCTTTTCTATGTTCTCCAAGTTGTTCAAAATTGGTCCGATAAACAGCTTTAATGATTCTCAGTAAACTAAGTCTCCATTACGTTTTGAATTTTTACTTTTTCCCAGCTGAATGAACTGTTGATACTTTTCTATTTTTATCTCTCTGAAGTCATTTTGATCAATTATTTGATTTATTATCTTTTGTTAACCCTTTTCCTGGCCTTGCTAAATAAAACCATTTACTTTTGACAACAAATTCTTTAGAAAACTACGAGCCTAAAACTTGTAGGTTTAAATTTTTAATGTTCTAAAAATCAATTCGAGCTCACTGTTTTACTGCACCACAAACTTATCAAAACTTTTATTGATTAACCATTAGTCAAATTTTATAGCTTATTTCAAGGGTTCTAAAGTTTTGATGCTTGAAGGCCAGTTTTGTCTTGAAGGTTGCTAGGGACTGCAGATTATTAATAAAATAAAATAAACATGCTTTATTTCCCACGTGCTGATTTACGAGCTTCTAATTGTTTGCTCCTTGTTCCATACTTTAAAGAATGAGTTTTTCTTCTCTGCATTAAGCGATTCACAATCTTATATTTGGTTTGATATTTACTTCAATCTGATAATATTTCTCTTCTAAATCAAATTACAACACCCAATTTTAAAACAAATTTGCTTGCTGAAAACAGCGACTTTTGTTTAAAGGCTTTTCTATCATGTTGGTAACAGTAAACAAACCTATAAAACTAATTTTTATCTCTGGTTTGTTATATCAAAAATTAGGGAAAAAGTGAAATCAGAAAGTTGAGCCTTAAAATGAAATATAGAAGTGTCTGGGCGCCAAGAAGCAAGGTAGAAGAAGACATGATAGATTGGGTATAAAAGCTAAATATAATTTTTAGCTTCAAAAACTCTAAGCTATGTAAATGGATTCTTTTCTGCATCCGTAGATATAAAATGGCTGAATAAGAAAGCTCCTAAGAAACTCTTTCTGAATCTTAATACTTTGCGAGTCCAGATACTATTAACTTGAAAGAGCAGAAATAATGCAGACCGACACCCGAAGGAAAACTCAATCAGAATCCTCTTTTTGGGGTACTAAGGAAACACTAACATGAAGTTAGTATCTAGAGCTACGTGAGAGTCCAAATAATGATCTTTGCTATAAAATTTTAAGACATTCAAATATCTTCGGCTGCTGCTGTTTTATTTGGGAGCTCTTTAATTATTTTTTTGTAAAAGATTTATAATTTTCTGAAATATTATTATGTATTATTATTATTTTTTCTCCGTCATTGAACTTAATCACTTTTTAATTTAGGCATTCTTTACTGGCTTTGTAATCTTATATTTTCTAAACAATTGTTAACAATTCTTAAAAGCTTAATGTAACTAAGAGACGTAAATCTATGATTTTATTTTAATGAACAACTTTTAAGAATTTTTTTTTTCAATTTTATGTAAATATTTAATGATTCAGAAAACCTTTTCTATCAAATGTCGAGCTTTGAACTTTATCTCGTGCTTAAATTCAAGCAGAAATATTCATCTGGTTCTAACTAAACAAGATTTTCTATTTCAATTTTTGATTGATTGGTCATTTTGTCTTTATTTTAGTTTTCTTCACACGAATGACGTTTCTTTTAAATATTTAAAAAATATCTTCCACTCAATCTTTTAATTGATTTAATTATAGATATGCTAGAAGTGTTAAAAAAAGCTTTAAGTAAAAGAAAGAAACCCTTAAGACTTTTTCTATTCTACTGTGTCTTGCTCTTATATTTCCTCCGTATTTCAGTTTGTTTTTTAACACACATCACTCAAAACACATCCGCTGTTATCGGCTGAAGTTGTTAAATATATAAATATTAAATATATATTTTTATTTTTCTTGGTCTTATTTCTTTTCATGATCATTTATTATTATTATGATGAATTTAGTTATTGAATATTATTTTTTATAAATTGTTTAAAATAACAATGTTAATATGATAACAAAATATATTACTAATTTTATATTTCCATATTTGTTAACATGATAAAAAATCAAACAGTTTATTTTATAAAATAGTTATCTAAAAAGTTATATAATAATTTATTTTTTCAGAACTAAGGATTTTTGTTTTCAATATATTGATATCATTTATTTTTTAAATCATAATTTTATAATAGTTATATTTCTTTAAACTCACTAAAAATCAACAACTACTTTTATGTAAAAATTAAACCAACATATTTTTATTTCATAGAATTGTTTTTCAATAGAATCGACTGTTTATTAATATTTTTAAGGGTTTTTGATTGTATCTTAAAATGCCCAGGATTAGGAAACCAAAAAGTCTTAAGAAAATGTGTATTGAAAACATCATTAAAAATTTGGAGTCATTTTGGTTAAAAGAATTTAATAAGGATGTTGAAATTAAACACAAAAAACAACCTTTTTGCATCATTGGACCTTTTGATTGTCTTGATAGTGAAACTGCAAACATTTTACTTGAAGAATCACTTAAAATTAAAAAGCTGAAAAACCAATCTCTGTTATTACTACTTAACTATAAAGTGACTATTGTTAAGTTGGCTTATGCAAAATATCTTAATTCTAAGTTAATTTTTAAATTATTAAGTAGCCGTTGTATCTACATTCACACTCTAGATCTCAGCCACTGTTCAAGCCTTAATTCTAATGATTTAAAATCCATTGTTCTTGAATTTGGAAAGAAGCTGAGATCTCTAAACTTGTCATTCACAAAATTAAATAATGAAGTTGCAGAAATAATTGGTTTAGAATGTAAACAAATAGCTTGGTTGAGTGTAGAAGGTTGTTGTAAGCTTTCCAAACATGGTATTCAAAGTTTGTTTTTCAATGAACAACTGAATGAAGTGACACCTCTTGCTAAGACTATCACAGTTTTTAAGATGTTTTTTCTTGAGATTGAAGATTCTAATCTGATTGTAAAAAAGATTCTGACTCTTTGGGCTATGAATTTGAAGTATTGTTCATATTTTGAGATCATAGAAGTTTTAGATGACATCTCTTTATCACCTTATAGTAAACCTCTTTATTTAGAGAGTATCTCACCATTATTAGTGAATAGTTTCAAAGATTATTCCCGCCTTTTTAGAATTCTACCTCATCTTTTACACTTGATCTTACCAGTTGACCTTGAATTTTGGCAATCTTTTTTAACTGTTATAGATTCTTGTAATAAAAATTTGAAAAGTTTAAATGTTCAAACTCAGTTTCCACCAATTTGGTTATATGTTATTGGCAGTAAATTGTTAGAATTGGAATGTTTAACAGTCACTATGTCAGGTTTGATCTATGATGAAAGACTTGAAGATAATCTAATAGATGCTGGATATGTTTTAAATGATAATAGCTGGAAAAATTTGAGGATTTTGAATTTTTTCTTTATTTCTCATAATATCATACCAATACCTGTCTTTATAACTTCTATGAATATCATAAGAACAATAGTAGAAGCTTCTTATCAGAGTTTGAAAGAAATTCATATCAGAAATTACCCATATTCTGAAGTCAATCAATTTGTTCAATGGATTTGTACACAAAATTATCTGGAGTCAATTGAAGTATTAGATTTAGGAGGTTGTTCATGTATATGTGCTGATACTATTTGGGAAGTTATTTTTCAACAAAATAGCGTCAAGAAAATTGTTTTAAATGATTGCAAATTTGTTTATTTGAGTGATTATAATAGAATGTGTGAATATATCTCTATGAATAATCTAAAACTTGTAATTGAGTTTGATATAAGCTGAAATAATTCTTCTACTTTCTGTAATTTAATCATTTATTCAATCCTTGAAAATATCTTGTAGCTTTTTTCATAACTCTATATTCAGAGTTTATATTTCTAATATCTAAAAGATTTCGATTATTCGAAACTATTTTTGTTGTTTTCTTATTTCTACAACAATTTTTTAACATTATATGTTTCAAATTCACTTCTTATTTTCTCTATCAAACTCTTATTATTGTTTAATTTTATTTCTTTAGCCTTATTTTCTGTAAGTTGTAGAGTTTATTAGTAGAATGACTACTGCCATAACATCATCATGTGTTTGGTTCACTCAAAATGCGATGGATACACAAAAAGGACTTCTTTGTTATGGCTCAAGAAATGTTGTTCATATATATAATATCTCTGGAAAAACACCTGTATATGAGGGTCTGTTACTTAGAGTTTATCTTAATGATACAGATTTTAAGAACATTTATCTTTTAGATTCACTTGTTGGGCATTTATCAAGAGTTAATTCTTGCCGTTTCTGTCATTCTGAAGATATTGTAGTCCCATTATTAGTAACAGCTGCCGATGATGGTTTTGTTAAAGTTTGGGACGTATCAGCTAGAAAAATCAAACAGTTCCACAGCAAGCATCTACCAGCTAAAATCACTTGTGTTGATTGGTCAACTGGTAGGTTTCTTGCTAGTGTTTTGAATCACTAACTGGTTTCATTTCAGTCAATACTGACCTGATAATAAGTGGAGATCAAAAAGGCTTCATCTGGACCTACAGTGTCTCTACCTCCAGAGCTACTAAGATTGAAATGGGGCGGAACGCTGGGGTTAATGTCATCGTATTTTCTCCTTCATCTGCTGATTTATTTGTTGCTGGTTTCAAAAATGGCAGTATTAACATCTTTAGTATATCTAAAAACGCAGTGAGTTGTTTGTGAGGTGATCTTCATCTTAATTTGCTGATTCCTTCAAAGGTTTGTCATAAATTACGTGGAGTCACCTGCGAAGTACAAGCAATCAGTTGGAATAATTCCATCTATACTACAACTGACTTCCAAAACTTTCTGATTGATAAAAAATATCCAGTCAAGTACGATTGACTTCTAGTAATCTTCATCAATTTAATTTTGATCCTTAGAGATGAAGATCTGATTGATAGCGAACTGATTGTAATTGGAAGTCGAGATAAAACAATCAAGTTGTTCAACGCCACATCCAGCAAATTGATCCGTGTCTTTAAGATCCCTTCTAAGATGATCAAAGGTTTACTCTTTTTCATAAATTTCCTCTAAAGACATCAAGATGTAGGTCGTCGAGGGAGCGATGACTACAACTCCTGCTTCCCAACACTCTTCTGGCCGTCTTCATCTAAATTCAAGTTCCTCAGTTCAGGTCTAAACGGAGAAATCATTTTATGGAATCTGGAAAAAAAAGGGAAAGGGCTCACATCAGTAAGCATCCAACATCCCATCTTCATCTTCTTCATCCGTCTTCCTAGATGATTGGATCTGATCTCCTATCATCTTGCCACTCTAAACTCATCATGTGTCTTGTTCCGGGACTCAATCGCTCTTGTGACGTCATCTCCACGTCAAGCGATAGAGCTATCAAATATTGGGTTGATGTTTTGAACTCGCCGAGCAAACCACCCATCTGGTCTCTACCCACAATCGGTGGTTTCGTCTACTCGTTACAACGTAAGTTCGTGATGACGTCATATGCGCCTTTTGATGACGTCATGATCGCGTAGCCTCGCCGTCGGATCCATCAACAGTAGCAGTAGCATCTGGCGACGGAAAGGTTCTGATTTGGAGAAGTTTGAATCCCAA
Organism: Pegea sp. RAD2-039; assembly: GCA_034620365.1. NCBI lineage: Eukaryota > Metazoa > Chordata > Thaliacea > Salpida > Salpidae > Pegea > Pegea sp. RAD2-039. The sequence continues at coordinate 623,024 of JAQGEQ010000225.1, forward strand.
CAACCCCTTTGATGTCTCAACTTTATCTAAGAATGGTAAAGACAAGTACTTTGCAATCAGTTGGCATCCACATGACCCCGAAGTAATCGCGTTTGGCACCGAAAGCGGACGCGTGGGCGTCTACGACCTCAACAAACCCGATCGTCCGATCATGACTGATGGTTTTCATCTACAAGGGGTCTACTCACTCACGTGGGGTCCCCAGTGCTCCCCGTCAACCGCCCCAACTCCTGCAACTCCTTATTCCATTTATGCAGTTGGTGGAGGTTCGCTATTGATGCACTATCCTCCACCGTGTCTTCAACCATCCACTGTCGAAGTGTTACAGGTTGCCATGACAACCAATCCTTTTCTGAAGCTCAGTGATTCGGTTTCTGAGATCAGTTGGGACCGCGATTTCCGTCTTCTCGCGATTGGTTTCTACAACGGTCGCATCCTCATCTTCAGCGCGCCCCATCTTCACTACCTCGTCACCATCGCTCTTCATGATGTCCTCATCAACTCCATAGCCTGGTCCACACATCCTGGCCCAGAGACCCGTAATTGGATCGCATCTGCGTCCAAGTCCAACAAGATTGAAGTGGCAGATGTGTCCGCTTATCTAGAACCATCCAACGCTGAGGTGGACGTGAAAAAGAGTACGCGGACACTGATTGGTCACTCTGATCGGGTCACGTGTCTCGCGTGGAATCCTAATCAAGCGGGAATGCTCGCGTCCGCCTCTTATGACGGTACAATTGAGATTTGGGACGTTTTGAAGGAGCTACCACTGGCCAACTACCGAGGACACTCCGCCCGACTCTTAAGTGTTTGTTGGGGCTCTTCTAAGGATGTAAGCGGGGAGGAGCAGCGCGTCTTCTCGGGAGGTGAAGATTACGCTGTCCATGTGTGGCGAAGAAGTGATCAAAGTCACGTGACTCCTCCCACAAAGCGATCCGACTTCGCGAAGCGCGGAAGAGATAAAAGTCGAGCTAATACTCTCATGATTCGTCGAAAACGGGCGGAGGAGACAAAAGACATGAATGAGCTGATTGAAAAGAAGAAGAACTTGCTCCTCTCTTCCGACTTACTTCTTGCATCTCAAGACCCTTCTCCCACTCCTGCTGCTCCTCCTGCTGCTGCTGGGGATCAGAAGTTCTCTCAGTTTAAAGAGTTTATGAATCAAGTATCTGAATCACGAAGTGAACTTCCTTCAGCAAACTTCAAATATCGACCAAAGAAACCTTTGATGAAGTTAACTACTTCAAAAGATATTCATCTTCTCTCTGAGATGTCCATCAACTTCGCTAAACATGTCAATTCATTAGCTGGTTTAGATCAAACTGCCCCAGACCTAACTTTTGACAGCATCTACTTCTCCAGGGCGTCTATGTTTAAGTAAGATTTGTCATCACGTAACTTTTTTAGTATCTTCATCATGAGCAGATCAGTCTATGAGGAACATCAACATCAGATCTGTTCTCATTCATGGACTAGTCGTGAATTATTTGACAAACATTCCAGTTTCGAACACTATGTCACATTAAAATCGTGGTACGGGGACATAAATGGTAAGTGGGACACTTGTACCAGCAGTTGTTGACCATTTGGGCAGGTATTGTGGATGAAGCGACCTCTAGTGGACGTTTGAATGATCATATAGTCGCGATGTCTGCATCTGTCAGTCACGAGCTTTATCAAAAAGTCAGCTCGTTGTATGCAGCACAATTACGTAGTTTTTCGAACTACTTACGTGCTTCTACCTTCTATATAGCTGCTAATCAGGTGTGGTCCACTCTGGTCACCTGTCCACTCTTCATTGGGACGTTTTTGTTACAGTTTAGTGAAGCTGTGGACTGCCTACTTGAGGGTCGTCTCTTCCGGGAGGCGTTCACGTTATCTCGGATTCGATTTGGAGATAAGTCTGAAAGAAGCAAGAAGACTGTTCAGACGATTTTAGTGGAAAACAAAAGTGCCCCTTGCCCCCTTTTTTATCAGATCTTTAAACTTCTTCTACATCAGGTAAACTTCAAGATCGTATCATCTCTCAAATGCTTGTGATTGTTGGTGAATACAAACGAGCTGTGAAGAATTGTGAACTAGTCCTCACCCGCTTGGAAAACTGGAGTGACCCTGATTGCGTGATCCATGGTTTTCAAGCAGCTGCTATCTGTCGTCTTGACCCTGAACTGACTAATCAAGCGGTTGTCCATGGACATAAATGCTTGTTGGGTTGTTTGCATGACGGCAACTGGAAGACTTCGTTAGAAACAGTTGAACTTGTTGGCAATCTTACTCTAATCTTCAAGTATGTCTTCTTCTTTTGATTATCTTCTTATTTAGTCGATTATTTTTAAAGGATTCTTATCTTGGCTCATGAGTTATTAGTGATGAAGTCATCTTTGACTGAGAAAGATAAGATCGCTTATTTTGGTGATGATTATAAATCGAACCAATCAGAGACCTTCAATTCAACTGATGTCAACAACAGTAACTAATCAACAGTTCATCAAATCAATTCTAATCTTCTTTTATTTCTAGTTTCGTTTACTCGGTGTTTCCAAGAAGTCCTATCAACTGTCTTAGACGAGAAGCTGGTTAATTCGAAAGAATTGGATTTACTTTTCTACGATGCGACTAACTACTTACAATTTACTCGACTAACATCAAGTAGCAACACATCAGTTCGACATCATTTCATCAAAGTCAGCTACAAATGTACTTATGTGATGTTGTATCATCTGTAGTTTGTTTGCAGGTTTCTATTCTACTCGCTATTTTCAATTTGTTTCAATGGAGATCGAATAAAGATTTGGAAACAAAAGATGAAGATCTTATGTTGGCTAGTAAACATCAGAAGATTGCTGAGGAAGTTGCTTATAATGAAGTTTTTGATTATTTGATGGCTGAAAGTTTTCTGTTGATGGCTGAAAGCTCTTTAAAACCAAATAAACATTTGAAGAATGATGATAAAGATAAGTCTTTAACTGATGAAGATCTGGTAACAAATAGAAATAGATCTTCATCTGATAAAGATTTGGGAACAAATGGAAATAGATCTTCATCTGATAAAGGTTTGGGAACAAATGGAAATAGATCTTCATCTGATAAAGATTTGGGAACAAATGGAAATAGATCTTCATCTGATAAAGATTTGGGAACAAATGGAAATAGATCTTCATCTGATAAAGATTTGGGAACAAATGGAAATAGATCTTCATCTGATGAAGATTTGGAAACAAAAAGAAATAGATCTTCATCTGATAAAGATTTGGGAACAAATGGAAATAGATCTTCATCTGATAAAGATTTGGAAACAAAAAGAAATAGATCTTCATCTGATAAAGATTTGGGAACAAATGGAAATGGATCTTCATCTGATAAAGATTTGGGAACAAATAGAAATAGATCTTCATCTGATAAAGATTTGGGAACAAATAGAAATAGATCTTCATCTGATGAAGATTTGGGAACAAATAGAAATAGATCTTCATCTGATGAAGATTTGGAAACAAATGGAAATAGATCTTCATCTGATAAAGATTTGGGAACAAATGGAAATAGATCTTCATCTGATAAAGATTTGGGAGCAAATGGAAATAGATCTTCATCTGATAAAGATTTGGAAACAAAAAGAAATAGATCTTCATCTGATAAAGATTTGGGAGCAAATGGAAATAGATCTTCATCTGATACAGATCTGGAAACAAATGGAAATAGATCTTCATCTGATAAAGATTTGGGAACAAATGGAAATAGATCTTCATCTGATGAAGATTTGGAAACAAAAAGAAATAGATCTTCATCTGATAAAGATTTGGGAACAAATGGAAATAGATCTTCATCTGATAAAGATTTGGGAACAAATGGAAATAGATCTTCATCTGATAAAGATTTGGGAACAAATGGAAATAGATCTTCATCTGATAAAGATTTGGGAATAAATGGAAATAGATCTTCATCTGATAAAGATTTGGGAACAAATGGAAATAGATCTTCATCTGATGAAGATTTGGGAACAAATGGAAATGGATCTTCATCTGATAAAGATTTGGGAACAAATGGAAATAGATCTTCATCTGATAAAGATTTGGGAGCAAATGGAAATAGATCTTCATCTGATACAGATCTGGATCATTCTATTTTAAAAGAAGATTTGGTGAAATAATAAAACCGAAAAATAAATTATCAAGATCACATTAAGTTTGAAAATTAGAAAATTCAGAGAAAATAAATTGTTATTCGAAACGACTTTAAGTAGTTTATTCTGTTTAGGTAATTAATGCTCTAATTAACTTTGTGAAAATTGTGCACTGCCTTTTACTTTTTAATTTTGATGATGTTTGGATCATAAGATTTAAAAAATAAATCTTTCGTTACTATTCGAGTAGTTTCGTTTTAGATTATCGAAAAAATATTCGAACAAATTTGTTTATCTGAACGTCATTATAAGCATATATGATAAATCTTTAGGATAAAAGTTGTTTTAAAGATCAAATAACAAATAGAATGTTTTGAAACCAATAAATTGGGTTAGATAAATGTAGTTATGATATAGAAACATTTAAGTGTTGTAAATTGTATAATAAGCTAAACGATTTGCAGTTATTGATTTGAAAATATCAAATATGCTAGCTCCTTTAATTAAACTTTATTAAATTCTTTTATGAAAGCATCTGGAGTAACTACTTTTGTGAAGCTCGAAAGATGGCAACAATTTCCGTATAAATAAATCAAATAATGTAAAGTTTGTCCTTAGTTTTACAATGAGACGTTTTTAGTTATGTCAGTATTCATCATACCTATCAATACTTCTTTTCATTTATTACAATAAATGCAAAGGAGGGTGTCTGAAGAGAGCACCTCTCGCTAACGCACATTCTCACAAATAATATCTATAAAGTCAGAAAAAATACATGGTATTTCAGTAGTCCTCAAAACATATAACAGTGAACAATTACATGGAATATTAATAATATAAGAAAGAAAAAGAAATCACAGTTCAGAAATGACAATGTTGGCAATATTATAACGGTTCAACTTGTAATTTTGTACAAAAATGTTTTTCGCTAGTGAGCTTTCAACAAATCTTTTTTTTGCAAATTTTATCTTTGAAAGCTTCTTTGCACAATTTCCGCTAAAAACATAAATTATAAAGTCCTTTAAATAGAGCAATCCTAACTTTTCATGAGAAATCTAAAAAGCACAAAAAATAATCTTTATAATATTTCTGAACTGATTATATTGTATTAACATAGGTTAAAGACATTCACAAAAAGAATATCAATGACAAATAAGGTCTTTGGTCGACTCCATAAGAGTTTGGAGTAACGAACAGCCCAAGACCATAACAAAAATTATATTTGTAACAGAGTTGTTGTGCTGAACACATTTTTGAAAGGAATCTACAATCTTATTCAATTTTAATGTGAAGATGTTAATAAACTTCTTCTATTCTTTGCACATGAGACTTGAATATAATGGAGAGTAGCGTACGCTGGACTAGTCCTGTTACTTAGATACGATGTTCGGTGACACAGCCCAGTGACCTGGGACAGTGACCTCAAAATCAACGGGCTGTAGTTTTTACTTATTTAACTTTGAAGCTGTATAAAACAAATTGAAATCCTGAATTTGTTATTTTTATTTATTTATTACAATAAACGCGAAGGAGGGTGCCTGAAGAGAGCACCTCCCGCTAACACACATTCTCACAAATAACATCTATTTAGTTAAAAATATTGAAATTTGTTTTTTCTGTTTGCTTTTTATAAAACTTTTCCCTAAAATTTAAATTTAACATTTTTATTTTTATGCGTAGCTCACAATTTAAAAAAGACATTTTGATAAATTTTGCGAATTTTATTTTTTTAGAGTATTGTGTTAACTTTTGAAAATAGCAAAGAGACAAAATTTTAGAGTTTGTTATTTAGCTTGTTAAAATTGTAGAAGCTAGATTATTCAATAAACTTCAATTAATTTAATTTTAGAAATGGTTAATCTATAGATTTTTCTTATATGTTATCTTAACAGAAAGTTTACTTTTTTATTTTATGTTTTGCAAATATTATATTATTTCTATATATACAATATATTATAATTTTTATTCAATTGGTTTTGATATTTTCTAAAATGAACTTTTTTTGTTTCTTTTTGCAAAAATTATAAATATTTTACAACAAATATATTAATAAAATATTATCAATAAGTCTTAGTGGAAATAATTAAATATAATATTATAAATAATATTATTAACCTTTATTTGGTGTTTGTTAAACAAATTTTAATTTTTCCTTATAATCTATGTTTGAATTATTTTATTAATATAATAATTTTATGTTTCTTTTACTAACTATATTTATTTTCTATTTAAACTATAAATTTACTCAAAATAATAATTTTGTTGTTAAACTTGAACAGATTTTAAATTTTTTAAGGATTAAAAACTAAATTGATGAATAAAGTTTTTCCTGAAATAAATTGTAAAGGGGACTATTGTAGTAAGAAGTTGTTACCTCCAGAAAGAAGATGCAAGATTGGATTAATTAATAGATTCCATATAAGAGACACAGTTAGTATATTTGAAGAAGCTTATGATACTAGAAGTCATTTGACTCAAAGTACTGCTTCTTATAAGAAAATTTTTAGGATTATTCATCAACAGCTTTTAAAACATAAGTAAGTTTTTATTCTTTTTATTTTTTTATTTATTTAAATTAAAGATTTCTTTAAAAATTAGAAAGTAAGAATTTTATAAATATTTTTTTGGTGAATTTATAAACTTTAAAAATTATAATTTTGTAATTTTTGATTAAAAAAAACTATTTTTTTTTACAGATGGGAAAATGTAACTATCTTATGTAAACCACTTGCATCTCTAGACACAAAATACCATCACACTATAGCAGAGGTATTGAAATCATCCTTTAAACAAATCTTCAATTTCTGATCTTCAGGTTTTGTGGAGAATGGGAAACCAATTAAACTTTTATCATCGAAATAGGAACATTGAAAAGATGTTAACCAACAAACAATTAATGTCTTATAACTTCGAACGCGTCAATCAACCTCAAGTACTTCTTGAATATTGTTTTTCATTGATGGTTGATGGAAACTTCGCTAAAGCCCGCGAAGAATTAGCTACTTATAATCTAACTCCTAAAGTTACTGGACCAGGAAGATACTTCCGTTTCGAGAACATCATGATAATGAAAGATGTCATCAACGGTTTCCTTGGAATTCTTGATTACGTCACGTGGTACAACAACGTCATCAGCTATGACGTCACATATGATTTAGAATTCGCGCAATCGATCACAGCAAAATTTCGTGATGTTCTCTTTGAAAGTGGAAATTGTTGGGACATCTTTCTCCATAAACACGTGTCTCTTCTACATCACTACAAAAAAGAAGAGATCATAGAAGAAGATCTGACCAAATACAGCGAGACACATCTGGATAATCCAAACGCGCATCTTTATCTTTGGGAGTTTCTCGATGAAAATTATCCTTCAAATGACCGAAAGATTGATGAGAAGATCACGTGTCTACGTCGCGTTGCGCGCGTTTATCCTTCACACGCGAGTTGTCTTCGTCTACACTCGTTGCTATTGGAGAAGTCGAACGCTTCTGACGACTTTGAACTAAAACTTGAATCTTTCGAAGTCCTTTTCTCCTTACTCGATTACACTTGCTGGCGTTGGTCTCTAGAAGCGTGGAGCTCTCTACTTACTGCGCTACAATTGGACGATAATTTAACGGAAGTGATGACGTCAGTATGGCGCGATTCAGGTCGCTGTGAATGGTGGCCTAGTGCCAACCTACCGGACAAACACGACCAGCAACAAATGTTGTGGCTGACAAAAAAAGACATTTTTACCTTTCTCGATTCGCTATAACGCTTTATGACGTCACAATAAATCGAAGTTTGTGTTTGTAGGTGGTTAGGGGACAGGTAAATGGCCAAGTTACTATTTGTGGACACTTTCAATCAGGAAAATGGCGATGGTTCCGTCAATTTAGGATGGAGCGTCATCAACTTTCCTTGTTTTGTCGTTATAGAAGAAATTATTATCGTGCCTCAAGGTGCCATTTTATCCGATCAATTACCTTTTAAAGTCGCGTGAGTTACGTCACCGCGATTATATCATGATGACGTCATCAGCACTTTGATAGATGCAGTGGTAAGACACAACCATCTCAATTTCGAGTGAATTTTTATGCTTGTGACGTCAACAACGCGATGAGCTCGACTTTTGAAGAGTTCTGCATGATTGATTTCAACGAAAACACGCGAACAACTGTGTTGCCACGGTTACCATTCATATTGAACCAGTTAATATTTCATGGTTGTTACAATTCGATGACGATGGCAATCTTTGGATGTGAAGCTGTTGATACGTCTTCTCTTCACTCAATCCACAAAAGAAGATCAACTGGGATCAATCTTACAAATGAGGTCTTGATGAGGATCAATCCACAAACAGATCTCTCTTTTTTCTATTCTTCATCTCAACCACCCTCGGTTGCTAATAGTAACTTCCATTTTACTCCAAATGATTTTACTTTTCCTCATATGCCTCAAAATGAAACAAACTTTCCTCCTCGTTTTCATCGCGACTTCGAGCGTCCTCTTCAACCTAACAACCATCTCCCCGTTGCTATGGATTCACTTAGCAGCAAGGTTGGTAACCAGGCAAGTGATCAGCGTCACCTAGCAACCGACTGTGTGAAGATGCACTATTCATCTGACTCGGAAACGTCTACACATGATGACGTCAGCGACAGTTATGACGTCAGCGACGATGAGATGGTCACTGATGACGTATATACGCCCGAAGCTCCTCTTACTTTCAATCCTTTCCTCACACCGACGTTTCCTCTACAACACATGACGTAATTAACAGATGACGTCATCATCGACTTTCTGACGTCATATGTGTCGTCACAGACATCCAGAAGAAACAAAATACGAAGCAATGATGAGAACTAAACTCGATGATAATGACATCACAGCTGTTCGACGAATCGAAGCCGTATTAGACGAATTTGGTGGTGACGATGACACTGATGGCGTCATCAACACGCGACTTATGTGCAACAAAATTGCTGGTCGCGAAACGCGTTGGATTGAAGTGATGGAGTCGTTAGCTGATGACGTCAACCCTCATCTGTGTCATTTAGAACGTGATGACGTCACGCGCGCGCGTATAATCGCGCGATGGTGTGTGATGGCTGTCATGACAACCGATGGTTTGTTACCAGAACGTCTCGGGTTGAATGTAAGACTTTTAAAAGTTGGACTTCGACTCACCCTCGCGATGACGCGAACCTCACTAGACAACGTTACTAACCTCTGTCGTCACGGGTTGATGACGCAATTACTGACGTTGCTAGGAAACCGACATATTGCTACGCCCATCAAACTCGCTGCTATTCACTGTATTGATGGTGTTACTGATTGGCCTTTAAATATTGATGACGTCATCATCAGTAAAGGTGGTTACGCGAAGTTGGTTGCCTTGACAACCGAACATTTAAACGCGCGAGTCGCTGAAGCGCTCGAAAGATTGATGCGCAAACTGCATTTGTACCAAAGTATGCAAATGACGTCACAAATCGCGCGTTGCTACGCTGATCATGCATCGCGTCATCTGTGCGATTTCAATGATGATGACGTCATTGATGAGTTCGACGCGAAAACCGAAGTGAGAAGCGATGAACGCGAAAAAAGCTTTTTGCTAATTGATTGTTAATAGACTTGTGACGTCATCATCGACGATGTGACGTCATCACCTAAACCTGATCGACCCAACAGCGCCGAGATTCCATTATTCGATGAAGACAGCGATGATGACGTAATCTGCTCACCAAAGGTTAGTGATGACGTAACACGATCGATAGTTGATAATGACGTCATTATAGGAGTCTTACGTATCAGTTGAAGATTCAAGTTTATTCACGTGGATCAATGACGTCAGCAACAAACATCTCGATTTGATTTGTAATTGTCTTCGTGACGTCACACAAGTATTTGATGACGTCAGAAGCACGATTACGCAACTTCCGATTCAGCAACTTCCTGTTAAAGATCAACTTCCGGATAATGATCAGATGAAGATCAGTTGTAAAAGATCAACTTCCTGTTTCTTCCGGTTTGTTTGTGACGTCATCGACGCGTGTGTTTACTGATTTTCTTTACAGTATGAGTCATCAAAGTGGATTGGTGACGTCACTACTTCTACTGACGTCACTACCGCGCGTCTCCGCTCATCGTCGCCTCTTTAGCTCCATCTATCGACTAATCACTCGTCTGCTACGTCATGAAGACTCGATCTTCCATCTTTTGCATCCTTCCAACAATTCCGCATCTCTTCAACTCGCGCGTAATCTGATGACGTCATCATCGCCTCATCTTGATGTCGAGCGAATTGGAAGTGCTGGTCACTTGGGGGCGTTGTTGGCAACTCATTTGCATATCGCGACGTCGATGGACGCGATTCAGGGATCGATTGAAGTTGATGACGTCACTGAGCTGCAAGAGACGCTTCGCGCGCTTTATGGACTTTTATATCTTCCTTGGGGGAAGCGAGAAGTTTCGAAAACGCTTTCACAACCGCGATGTTTCGCGCTTCTTCTAAATTGCGTGTGGATGAAGACACAAACTGATGATGACGTCACAGGTGATTATTACGTCATCAAAGCTCAAATACTGACGTCATCAATTACAGAAGTAAAAAACGGCGAAAGCGAGAAGCCAGCGATGACGTCACATCACTACAAATCGGCGATCAACATTTCAGCTACTTTACTACTTCTTAACATCATCAAATACTCTGATGACGTCACATACCTCTTACGTCACATTGACACGATTGTCGAGCGTTGTGTGACATCTGAAGCTCACGTGACAACGCGATCGAACGAATTACGTCACTGGCTGAAACCACTGGCAAATTTCGATGCTCTTGATGACGTCACACAGATGATGACGAAACTTCTTGATTACGTCACACAAAATTGTGATGAAAGCGACAAAGTTGTGACGTCATTACCTGGCTTCTGTATCGCTCTACGATTGTTACGTCATATATGCGGCGTTGGTGAGTTAACTGATGACGTCATCAATGATTTTATCATTGTTTTCAACAGATGATGTCACGATGACGTCATCAATGAAGCTACAGCGAGTGACTCAATTAGTAGCTGCTGGAGGCAATAATACGCTGATGAAGATGATTGAAAATGTTGTGACGTCATTAAGCGATGTGTCGCGATACAACGTAGCGTTGTTGGGAATTGAAACTCGTGACGTCATCACTATCTTTATTACTCATCAAGTCGCGTTTCTTCGCTTTTTTACATCTTATCTGATTGAAGCTAATGTCGCTGTTGATGTCAGTAGGATGACGTCATCACTTCTCGATGTTCACGTGATCGCGTTTCAACTTCTCTGGTGGATTGACTTCTCGTTGTTACACGTAATCACTCGTGACGTCATCGCTATTCTTGTCACTCTACTACCATGTAGTAATGAGTCACAAGTGTTGAAAGTGATGACGTCACACATGAAATCGCGATGTGATCACTTTATTCCAGATCTAACTCTTCTCACTAACTTGTTACCAATCCCGTTGCCATTAACAACCACTGACCACTGTACCGCGGCCCACTTGCCCCACACACTAAAACAAGTTTCTACCATCTGGTCACAAACTCTTCAACCAGCTCTCGACGATTTAATCGCGTTCATGACGTCACTACTCACGTCATCATGTCGTCCACTTATCCAATTACTTGTCACGTGTCTACAACAACTCATCGACGTTTGTGATGTCACTGCTTCTCGCGTAGTCATCAAACTCATCAAAGCAATTCCAAATAAGGAAGTCGAAAACGAAAAAGGCTTCTCGTGTGATGACGTCACCGCCTTGATGACTATATGTGAAGTGATGACGTTGCCAGCAGCGCGAGCCGCGTTTCTACATCTATTGCGTCATCAACAATCTCTAGATGATCATGTGACAAAAGTTTTGAAATTAGCGATGACGTCAGAAGACGCGCAAACCGTCGCGACTGTCATGTCGCTCGCTTTGATGACGTTGGACCTAGACGCGTCGCTGATGACGTCATCAACCGATTTTCCGCCAATCAAACTCTTACATGACGTCATTAACTTATCAGTGACGTGTTTGTCGCGTCATGTGAACGATCACGTGATTACAGAACGTGCGACTTTTGCTCTTCTACAAATCGTGTCTGACAAGTGAGTAGTGATGACGTCATCATCAATTACTTCATCATTAAATTTTTGCAGATCGACTTCCGGTTTTGTTGCTGACGTCATCATCGAAAACCCCGATTGGTTACGCGAAGCGTTATCCGCAGTGACGTCACAAGCGAAACGCGAAGCGGCCTTTATGACGTCACTGCAACATTTGGTTCATCTTCTCGCTGCTCTAGTTGTTGATGACGTCACGATGAACGAACTTTGTTGGCTGGTTGATGTAGATTGCATCTTGCAAATGGAAGAGCTACTCGCTGATGACGTCACCGACTATGAAGACGCGATCGCATTCGATTGTGTGACGTCACTACGTCAGAGCTTGCAGCAAGCGACGAAACAGCAACCGCGTGGTTCGCGCGCACCAAAAACGTTGATGACGTCATCAACACTCGAGAAACAGTTTCAATCACGACAAGTGATCAATTGTGACGTCACAAACGACGTGGTGACGATCGTACGCGAAGCGATAACGTCATCACCAGCTATACACGTAGTCAGTGGTGGCTCGGTGGTTGAACGTGATTTGACTCAAGTAGCGATGACGTCATCAGGCGACAAAATCGATTTGGAATCAGAATTAAAGAAGATGTCAAAATCGGCTTGTGACGTCATCATGTTCTCGACTTCACGTTTCGATGCAAATAACGATGCGTCATCGGTTGCTAGTGACAACTTAGTGATCGCGTCAGAAGCGTTTTCAGCGCGCAAAAGAAATCGCGTCACTTACGCGAAACGGTCACATGGGTTACTAAGCCAACAGAAGAGTGGAAACCGCGCGCTAAATCCCCACAATCGACCTTATGACCTTTTTCGTCATCGAAAACAAAACACTTCTCGCCCTCCATCGATGCATGTCGATGACTACGAAGCAGCTGATGTTGCTGATGACGTCATGATGACGTCACAACAGCAAGCTGAAAATGGAAGCGAAACAAAGTCTACGTCATCGCGTGTCAACAACACTCGTGGTCGCCGTGGTAACAGCTTTACACCGACATCTAGTGACAAGTTGAAGCTGAAGCCACTGATGACGTCATCAACGCCCGCTACAACGCGATTTCAACGACCTTCAAATATTTATCGAAACTCAAATCAATTACGAAACAAAACTGAAAATAATCCGACTTTCACGTCGCCTAGCAACATGCGCGATTTCTCGCAGTTACAGCGAAGTAGCGTTGCTAACAGCAACCAATCGCGCGCTTTCAACAAGCATTTCTCGACGCAGCGAAGAACTACAAACCGCTTTTCGTCTCCAAACTCTAAAAGAGGTTTCAAACATGTCCGTAACTTCACGCGTTGATGACGTCATCAGTGAGGTCGCGTGGATGATGATTGGTTAATTTGCATAAACATTATTAAATGTAAATTTTGTTGTTTTAAAACTTTTTTAGAATTTTTTTCAAATTTCTTTTTGAATATTTTAAAAGTAAAAAAAAATTGCAAAAAAATTTCAATTTTGTTGATTTGATCAAATGTTGACTTTGAGGTCACTGTCCCTGGTCACTTCAGCTTAGGAAGCTTCACAACAGATCCAATTTCATTTGTAGTGGTAGAAAAGCGTCAGAATTTATTAAAAGCTATGATGAATATTGAGTTATTTATTTAAATAATTTAGAATATTAATAATTTATATAAATCTAAACATGTTAAAAGATAAAAACAGTAGTAGCTAAAAAATCTCATGAAATTGACCAATAAGAAGCCATCCTAATTTACACAAGCGGTAGAAAAAGTAGAAGGAAACGAAGGTGCTGAAAGCTACCGACCAATCAGGTGCTTTCAGTTCTTACCGAAGCAACAAATATTTTGGAAAAGAAGAAAATCAGTTTTTTATTAATTATATCAGTCACACAAGACATACAAATCTCAGTATAATATAAGTTTGAATAATAAGACATCAGTTCTTATTTTTATTTAATTCTTTATTTTGTCCATATCAATGTTTACTGAATAGATTTTGTTTTCTATTTAGACTTACAGAAAACATCAAACTGTCGCATAAATAACTTTTTTTTTATAATTTGTGTTTCAAAGTATCAAAGCTTTCTAAATGAATTTGACACGAAATCTAAATCATTAGTAAGATTATGTTGATCATTACAACAGTCAGCTCTTTTAGTGAACCAAATGTTACCAGTAACATGAAAACTACAGATGGCAAGCTTTAGTAAGATTTCAGTTTTATTTGAAAGATATCAGGCGAGAGATCTTACAAGATGACTCGTTCTCGCCGTTACACTTCTGCACCTCACTAATGCTAAGCTACTAGAAGAGTAGCAGGCGGGTATAAGATTCACAGCGACCCGCTGATGACTTGGAAATCTGTTAGAAACAATCAATTGTTAGAAGACTTAATCATTACTATCAACACATTCAGAAAAATTCTTCTCAACGAAATGTATCAATCAAAGATTTAGACCAAGACACAAACTTCCAATATTTAGTAATTTAAGAAGCAGAAAGGATATCTTATACAAAGATGAAGGGAAAAGCTAGTGGAAAGGTTTTGAGTTTCACAATTTTACTAATAAATGTAGAAAATAAAATAGGGGAACTGCAGAGGTACATTTTGTAGCGACATTTTAAAAGAAGGTTTGATTTTGATGCGCTAGTTGCCCTGTTGCTACACTGGTTGCAACAAAGTTGATGAGATTGAATATCGAGCTAAAAGACTGTTCAAGAAAGATCTTTAAAGAAATCTTTGAAATTAAGATGACAAAAAGCATAATATTAGTAAAAGATCAGAGAAAAGGTCTTGATATCAAGGATTCAATACTGAGCTTATAAGAAGTCTTTGAGAAAAGAGTCATATAAGGAAGGTTTTCTTAGTAAATGAGTTTTGAACAGATTTAAGCTTTTATCTTTTCAAGATGAGAACTCCTTATAAAGAAGTTGAATTATTCGATAAAAAGATTTATCTTTAGAAGTATCTAGAGAAGTTTATTTTTTAAATTGCTTTTGTTGGATTAATAATAGATCCTGGTTCTGCTGAGAATAGTTTGAAAAAAAAATCTTTAATTTAAATGTGGAAATTAGAAAAAAAATTGTTTTTAAAAATATTTATTTTCTGTAATCAAAAGCATAAAAACCACATAATACTATTTTTTAACAGAAACTAACGTTAAGTTAGAATTAAACAAAAATAAATTGTTTAAAATCTCAAAATATTCATAAATTTTCAACTAAACTTTTCATGTTACCAAATAAAAACTCAAAACTTTTTTCGATTTTTACAATGTAAACATTCTTTTATGCTTTCATTGTTTTCAAAATAATTATTTTTTTCGAACTTTTTGATTAATCATTATCAAATTCATTTTTCTTTTTGTCAACAGTAAATTGTAAATCATTGTTAAATTATCAGTTGAATCAGACACAGCTTTCATAGAAGCTACAAGATCGTTATTTTAAGATAATGTTAAAATAAAATTATTCAAATAATTAACAAGAATAAACAAAACATTTTTTAGCGAGAAAATTTTATTTTGTAAAACCTTACAAACAGTTTTGCAGTTTTAAAAACAGATTTATTTTTTGTAGACTTATTAAAAAATGATAAAGTTGTTGATAAAAAGCTAACTTAAAGAATTTAATAGTAGATATTATCAGCACAACTATTTTGTTTTAGTAGATAAATATTTTATTAAATTAACCACAATGAATGAGAGTGAGTATTCATCAGTTAAAACTAAACTGTACAAGAAAAGGTGGATTATTCTTGCTTTATTTTCAACATATTCAGCAACAAACGCTTACCAATGGATTCAATATTCAATTATCAGCAATAATATCGTCAGGTAGATATTAAACTCGTTTTGTTGTAAATTGTTTGTACATTTTTATAATTTTTTAATTGGATTTAGATTGGATACCTACTTTAAATATCCAAATAATTTTTTTTAGTTATTTAGCTTTATTTTTTATTTTATCGTAAAATACTTGACGGTTTGTTTACTAATTTTTAAACTCCGATTAAAGTTCAATAAAAGCCACTAAGATTGATTTAGCACCTTGACTAGTAAAAACTCCTCGTTCAATAGCTTCTAGTAAATAACATTTCGATTCAAATATTTGGTTGTTGAAAGCCTAGCAACACTCACTTTTAATGATGGCTGTTTGCTACCTTAGAAAACAAACTCATTAACATTAGTAACTACTATCAATGAATTTAACAATAAAAAAAAAGTGAAAAATAATTTTAGAAAATTTCTGGCAAATAATTTCAATCTAAATAAAAAGTTGAATATTTACCACATTATTTACTTTAAAAAATTTTCTTATAAAAAGTAGCTCAGTAAAATTAATTTAAAACTAAAAATTAAGGTTTAGTTATTTAAGAAAATGTGTAAATACAAGTTGGTATGTAACTAAAGTAAATATTTATAGATATTACAACGTTACGTCAAGTACAGCTGACTGGCTTTCGCTGGTTTTTATGCTTGTATATATCCCCCTAATTCTACCAATCACCTGGGCTTTAGATCGCTTCGGGTTAAGGACAATCACATTACTAGGTTCGACGTTAAACGCGACTGGAGCTTTAATCAAAATAGCTTCTTGTGAACCTCATCTTTTCTGGGTCACTATGTTAGCGCAAACGATTGCTGCTATTGGTCAGGTTTGTGAATCGCTTAAATAAAATTCAATTTGATGGAGTTTAGAATCTTTAGGTTTTTATACTTGGTATGCCTTCTAAGCTAGCAGCTACTTGGTTTGGAAGTAAAGAGGTTTCAACTGCGTGTTCTATAGCAGTTCTTGGAAACCAGGTTCAATTATAAAAACTATAAATTTAATTTTAGCTTAAGAAGTTGATTTGTAAAATAATAAATTCCTAAAAAATTCAAATGTAAGTAAAAATGAATTTCTAGCTCGGTGTCGCTTTTGGGTTTCTCATTCCATCGTTAGTAGTTCCTCCATCAGAAGATACAAACGAAATTGAAAGTGGTTTGAGGACTCTGTTTATTGGTAGCGCCGTTTTCATATCCATCTTAGTAATACTTATTTGGTTCAGTAAGTCTATCAAAGTAATGTTTTCAGTTAAAATTTTTAATAAATTTTCAGTATTTCAAAATAAGCCAAAATTGCCTCCAAGTCAGGCACAAAATGAATATCTGAATGGCGAATATTCAATTTCTTATTTGAAGTCTATCAAACATCTTTTTTTAAACAAGTCTTCAATTTTATTAATATTATCTTACGGTCTGTTGAATATATATTATTAATATATTTTTATGCAAATAATTGAATAATTATATTTTCATGCAAATATTTTAATAATTATAATTTTATTCAGGTATAAACACTGGGTGTGTTTACTCAATATCAACATTACTTAACGATCAAATACTTTATTATTATCCGGTAAATTATTTCACTAATTTTTTATTCAGTTTTCTCTAAGAATATTTATATATTTTTTGTTTATTTCTTTAATAAATTGAATTTTAATTAAAAGAAGTTATAAATAAAAAATCTTATTAAAAAAATATTACAAATAAAAAAGGGCGAAGAAGAAAAAGCGGGCGAAATAGGCCTGACCATGATAGTGGTTGGTATTTGTGGGTCGTTAGTTGGTGGAATTATATTAGATAAAACAAAAGCATATAAGTAAGCTAAAAAGCTCTTAAAAACTTTTATAAAGTATTTATTAAATTATAAATTTAATATTTAAATAAAACAAATTATTTATAACTCAGAAAAACAACTACCGTTGTCTACATTTTAACTCTAATATCACTTGGTTTTTATACTGGTATAATAACGATCGGAAATTTATGGCTGGTGTATATTGCTATAGGGCTTGTCGGGTTTGTTTTACTGTTTCCGTTTCGCTTGCTTTATCAAATTGAAAAATGTTTAATTGTAGTTTTACAATGACTGGATATTTACCGGTGGGTTTTGAGTTTGCTGCAGAAATTACTTATCCTATATGTGAAGGGATTTCGTCTGGACTCTTAAATACTTCTGCTCAAGTAGGAATGATTTCAGATTAACTGAAAAAAAATAAATCAAAAAATTTAAAGTTTTTCAATTATTTTCATGAAATAGAGTTAAATTCAAATTAAACATTTTTGTTGAAGAAATGTTTTCTAATGGTTATTAAGAAATAATTAGATTATTTATAAAAGTTATAATTATTTGCCACTAAAAACAGCTTAGCAAATTAAGTTTGATTTTATTAAACAACGTTTTATTTCTTTAAATTAAAATCTTAACAAACTCAAAAAAAACTTTAATTAAAAAAAGATTTGTTTCAAAAAGTTATTAAAAGTTTATAGTTACTTATTAACTTATCAAAAAAAACCACCTTAACAGATATTTGGGATTATTTTGACTTTGTTGATGAGAATGGTTATGACAAAACTTTCTGTTTTATCTTCTAATCTTTTGATGTGTTTGTTTTTACTAATCGGAAGTGTTATGACCGGTAAAAATAACTTCAAATTATTTTATTTATCTAATAATTGAATATGCAATGAATGCATTAAGATTTTGAAATTATTTTATTAACTAAAATGTTTTTTTAATTTTTTTAGTTTTGATAAAAGAGGACCTGAAACGCCAGAAAGCAAATCAAATTCCTCAATTGATTATTTCAACAGAG
Organism: Pegea sp. RAD2-039; assembly: GCA_034620365.1. Lineage (NCBI taxonomy): Eukaryota > Metazoa > Chordata > Thaliacea > Salpida > Salpidae > Pegea > Pegea sp. RAD2-039. The sequence goes on from JAQGEQ010000225.1 coordinate 641,896, forward strand.
ACATAAAAATTTGATTTTCTTATTTCGTTTATTAATAAACAAATTTTAATTTTATATTAAAAAGTTTGATTTTTTTAAAGCTAATTATAAGAAGGTAAATCGAAAGATATTTAATTTTAGAAAAATTCTGAAATACATTAAATTAAACTAGATAACTTCTAAAGTGTCAGAAATAAGATGTTTAAATTTTTTCTAAATATTTCAAACAATTTTTAAACAGAAATTTTAATTTTCTAAACTTTTGTATTTTTGAAAATATTTAATAAATTTTCATTTAACTTTTAAAAGACAAAATAAAACTTTTATTTTCGAACAACTTTTATGGCGAAAATTTGTTCGCGTAACTAAGCAACGCAATACGCGAGAAGAAATAATTAGTTACAAGTATCTGTTGTGACTTTCAGGGCTTGTTTAGAGGATAAAAAATTATTTGAAGGCTTAGGTGTAAAGAAAAAAACATATTTCTAAAATATCAATAAATTGAAACAGTCAGTGAATAAGAGATCTTATTTTAATCAGAGATCTTATTTTAATCAGAGATCTTATTTTAAGTAGAGATCTTAATGATTAAAGATTTTAAGGATTAATTTTTTATCTTAGAACTTCTTACAGCTTTTTTAAGGCATTTTTTTCATTTTTTTTATTATTTTTTTAACTGAACTATTTAAAAAATCATTTATAAAAGTTTAAAATTATAGTTTTTAACTAATTTAAAAAATAATAATTTTAAATTCTAGAAATATTATTCCTATGATTTGTTATTAGAAACAACAGATTTTACGTAAAACTATTTTTCTCAAACTTTTGATATTTTTACAGTTTGTTGGAAATGACCACAAAAACGTGGGTCCGGTTGCCATTGACAACCGTTTCTATCGGTTCTGATAATTGGCAAAACTCAACAATTCGAAACATAAAAAGTTCTCAAAATTTAATCAAAAAAAGTGAAAGATGTTTGGATGTTGGGAAACTTGTAGATGAACTTCCTTCATTAAGAGATGAGATTGGAAAGTTAAGTAATGATAAATGTCATCTATATTCGAGACAAACTAGAAAAGTTGTTCTTGTACTTCGAGAAAACATCACAAAAACAAATGAATCAATTAAACAGTTGATTAAATCTAAAGAAAATTTGGATGTCGCTTTGGAATGTGTTCGGAAAGATATTCTGACAAATAAAAATAATTTATATTTAAGAAGAACTCGCCCTAAAAGAGAAAAAGTGATTTTCTTATTTTCTTTCTGAATAAAATTATAATTTAATAAAGTTGCAGTTAGTGAGTTTTTAATTATAAATAATTTAATATAATTTTTTTGTTTAATCTGCTCTCAGGTAAAAGATGGTGCTGATGACTTATTTCAATTAGAGTTATCAACTTTAAAGAAGATTAAAAAGATATTAGAAGATATTTTATCCATCACGAAACAGCATCTTCAAGTAACTTATAAAATATTTCAATAAAATTTAGTAAAATACACAAATCGTAAAAAGGAAACTGCTGAAATAAGAAAACGTCTCAGTGACGTTGCTCAAGAAAGATATCGTGTCCTTGACCTAGTCTGCCAGGCAATGTCTTTTATACAATCTAAATCGAGTCAAAGACCTCAAACAAGTCAAGAAGTTTTTCGATATTCAAATTCAACAAGGTTTTGATGAAGTATTTTTGAATATTCCCTCAAAAACTTTTATTAGGTTGATTATGAGAGGATCTGATGTTAATATCGATGATTTAGAAGTTGACCCAGTTGGGGTATTGACACCAGATGCAGCTGAAGCTTTACAAGATGCAAAAGTTATTTGTAAGAAGAATAGGAATTTGATAAGAGATATTTCTGATTGTATTGAAAAGTGGGTTTTGCTAATTTCAATAATTTGATTAAATTTTAAAACTGTGTCTTTCTGCTCTGATCTTTAGATGTAGCTTTGAGAAACGGATGGTCCAAACAAATGTGAATAAAGGATTGAGTCAGAAGATTGCTGAAACTCAAACTCTATCAGTAAATATAGATTTCTTCATCAAGAAACTTTAAGAAACTAATTACTGATTGGTTGTAGCAAAAGCTTGAATTTACGAAAGCTAAAACTAGATCTGCTATAAACCGAAACCAACGTCATATTGAAATGACTGAAAGAGCAAAAGGATATCTTTTGGGGCCTGTCTCTTCTGCAGATATTACAACTCGTGAAAAGCTAAATCGACCTTTGGTTCGTGTCTATCAGCGTCACCCTGGAAATCAGTTGCCTGAAGCAAAGATTCTTGTCTCGGTAACTAATTTGGTCTTTTTACTTTTTGTCAACTAAGAGTATTTGCAGACGAACGGTAAACTTGATGAGGCTTTGAAGACTTCAGATCAGAATCTAGCTTCGTTGCATCTAGCAAAACTTAGAATGCAGCAAGACATTAAAGACAAGAAAGCTGCTAGTGGAATCGATAGCGCTATTATGAGGTTACGTCGACGACGAAGTAATTATCGATGGGTTATGGAAGGTGCTTGCCATGAAAGAAGACAACCATCTCTTACTTAATCAGTTTTTCTGAGACTTTTACAAATTAGTTGAGTAGTTTTTGATGTTTCTTTCACTGTATTTGTTTGAAATTAATTGGAAGCACTTTTTTTGTAAATACACTTTACGATTGTAGAAATTCTGAGTTTATGGTTTAGAATTTGTTTTTGTAAAATGTCAAATTAGATAAGAAATATTTGTTGCTCACTAAAACATCAGAGAACTTAAATCAATTGATTAAAATAATTAAATTAAAACGTTTCTCTTTAAAACTATCATGAGATATTTGTACGGAAACATCTAATTTCGTTTAAATGATTTGTCTCAATTAAATGATCCTAAACCTTCAAATAAATGCTCAAAGAAGTATAAATAAAAAAAGTTGTAAATGCAGAAAGATGTTTTATTTAGAATAAAGAAACCTGAATGACTTGTAATTATCTTCTACTTATCAGTTGTTTTAAAAAAAAATTAATTTATACTGAAAAGAGAGGTAGCTAGTACCGTTTACCAACCTCAGCAATTTGATAGTTTTCTGAACAAATCCAGTTGTAGAAATTTACAACTGAAGTCAAAAATAGAATCTAACACCAAAGTTTATCACCACAAAAGTATTAAAGAAAAAAGAAAACTGAATTTGTGGACCACAACAGTGTTGGTGTAAGAAGAAGTTGATGAATGGACGGAAGAAAGGTTTTTTATTCATTTAAATATTAAATTATCAGGTTAAGAGCCACCAGTAAGCATAAAATTAAATAAATTTTCACAAAAAACACCAAGTTAAGTTCTCAAACAACTTTAGATTTGAAACTGATATTTACAGGAAGATATAAACAAAAAACTTTTAGGTTGAAGCCCCGTCTTTGCTCCTATTTTAAACAAAAATATTTACATCACACAGAAATTTGTATCTCCTTCAAGCTTTCGTAGTAACCATGGTAACCATGCTAGTTGTTGCATCGTGTCAATCGAATTTGGAAGTCCCCGTTTATGCCAGCCACTCTGAAGTGAGAGGTGGGGAAGGGCTGGTCTGAGAATCAAGGTGGTATCGGGTCACTTTTCGACAAATCGTTTTGTAGTTGCTGCTCATAGATCAGTTTTTCCAACGCTGAAGATGTTGAAAGAGTCATCGGCGATGAGAAGAAAGATTGAGACTGAAAGATGAAGATGTTAGAGGAAGTTGTTGATGATGATGAGGATTCTACTGTGTGATTGTAGTGTGGATTCATCATCAAATCAGCCAGTTTAGATTGGTTATCAGCTACAGATGGACATTTAAAGATGTGTTTGTTGATTGTAGATGTGTTTTGTAGATTCCACGGAGATGGATGATGGTGAGCAGCAGCTCTTTCGCTTCCTATTGTTCCAACTGATGAAGAATTTGCTTCATTCGCTACAAATACAAAAAAATCAAATTAGAAAATCGATCAAAAGTAGAAATTGTTGGAAACAAACCCATACGATCTGTTCTAGTCAAACCCCAAGTGGTGTCGTTGTCAGGGAAGAGTTTGTAGGACTCTTCAGAAGATCTGTTAAGATGCTTCTCACTGTACTCCGGAGGTTGCCGGTTACTCAGTGAGCTGAAGTAATGTCCTCCATTTGATAGTTGGTTGAAGTTGTCACGGTTTGAAACGATGCAGTTATCGTCTGTGAATGGAAAAGAAGTTACAATTGTAGAAAGTTTTCTTGAAGTTACTTGATGTGAATCCGTGATTCGATTGAGGCAAGTTGATTTCATTGAAGTTATTCACACCATTCACCATGTTGCCGATGATACTAGTTTGTTGATGATGAGGTACTGGACTTTGTGAAAGTTTATCAGGATGTTGTGTCTTCATGAAGATATTCTGTTTCGAGTTATTCGGTACTAAAGTTGGTCGATTTGTGGATTGTTGAAAACCACTTTGGTTCGTTCCAAGTTGTGATGAAGCCAAATTGTTGGAGTTAGATGGGGGATTCATTGACAACCAGGGTTGGATGTTGAAGACTCCGATGTGATTCGGATCTGATTTTATTTCAGAAGATGTTTTTTGGAAATAATTTTGATGCATTTGTTGCTGCATCTTTTGTTGCTCCATCAGAGCTTGATCTTTCTTAACTCCGAATGAAGACGGAGAAACTTCTGGATTGATGAGGATGTTAGACATCATTCGAGGTTTATTTGGTTCCGAACAATGGAAAGAGTGATTTGGAAGTTGATGGAATCGAGTAGTTGTTGGTTGTGGTAGAAATGAGAAGTGGTTGTGACGAGGAACAGCGTACGGAGTGATATGTAGATGATTAGCTGCAAATATCGGTTGAGATGTTTGATTAGTTGGGAAGTTTTCACGAAATATTGGGCGTATTATGGGTCGGAAGGAATTGGGTAACATTTGAGTTTGTTGTTGAGGAGAGTTACTAAGATCTGAATAAGATTTAGGAGCATCTGTATTAGCACTCCCGGATGTAGTTGAACTTGGTGATGGACTTTGTTCAGTAGGATAAGGAGATGGTGAAAATCGTTGTGTTGTTGGTAACATCGTTGCGAAAGTAACCCGATTGTTTGAACGAGTTGTTGTTGGTGTATTGAAGTTTGGAGATGAGTTGAGATCACCTTGTGATAGACTATCAGTGTTACTAGCAACACCACATTCAGATCCAAAATCTTCTTCATGAGAGCAACTTCTTAAGATGTTGTCTTCTTCTTTAATAACCTTTAAGAGGAGGTTAGGGACTTGTTGGATGTTAACTGACTTTTTTACCTTTAATTTTGATTCAGGTTTGTTCTGATTGGTTGGATTTGGAACTCGAAGGACTCGATTCTTCCACGAATTATCTTCCAACGATGTACTTGTAGTAAGAAGATTCTTTCGTGCTTGCCTTAAATTATAATTAGAAACTCCGTGAAGATTTTGAGGTGATTCCTGATGCTTTGAATCCGATGAAATCAGAAGCTGAAGATTTTGATATAAATTGAAGAGTAGGGACTCTTTCACATACCTCAGAGGACGTCTCATCATGATCTTGTTGATGAGGAGGACGATTGTCAGTGATTCCATTTAATTTATGATTGTGGTTAAGAGGAACATTACTACTGAACACAACGATATCTCCGTCTTGTTTTGTTGATAATAATTCTGAGTTGTGTTTGTTGATGGTTAAACCTAATTGAAATAATCTGCAAGAGGTCTGATGTAAGATCAACTTCATCTAGAAGATCGTGATTAACCTGTAACATCTGCAATTGTGGAATTTCTCATTTGCAGAATTCAGTTTGTTGTTATAGTTTTCTGAATAAGCTTTAAAATTGAGTTTCTGTAACGAAGCAATTAATCCTTCAAATCCTCGGACTTCTACATCTTCAGGAAGAGGATACCCTGTAAAGAAGATCCAGTAAGAAAGCATCTTAGTACCGGATGTGATTTACCGTTCATATCGTGAATCATATCTTGATTACCAAGAGCATTTAAGAGTCGAGCAAGTCGAGGCCAGACTCTGTTCAAAATCAAATTTCTGAAATTATTTTAACCGAATGATTGACGTACCTGGAGTAGGAGGTGATATCTGAAAGTTTGAGGACAGAAGAGTGCTCCGTTAGCCAATCAAGGAATAGCTTGATAGATGGAAGAGCTACATGTTCAAGCTCAGAGGAGTCCTCACCGTGAATAGGGACACATGTAAGAAGTTCACCGAGGCAACTCACTAGAGAAAGAGAGTTTGAAGTAAAAAAGTGAACAACAAAATGGAAACAAACTCAAATGGAAATAATTAAATATTTTAAATACTACTAATCGATATCTTTCAATTCTAAGCTATCTAAAAACTCCATTCATAAAATTGTTAGAGTAATTTAGTGAAGTAGAAACCAGAATATTTACTTGAAAAATTGATGACCACTTTCCACAGTCTATGGACCAGTTCAACGTCCACTTTAGCGTGTGGTGGACTTCCAGGTAATAATCCTCCAGCTTTATTTGGTTTAGGAACATTAACAGGAACCCCATCTGTGAGAGAAAAATTCAATAGGTTAGAAGATGTGGTTTCAATTAAGAATGTTGTAAGAATTAATTTCGACAAATAGAGTTGTAACAATAGAAAGTTCTTTAATAATTTCTACAACGAGATGCAACTAACCTATAATCCCATGTGGGGAGAGATGACGAAGTGAAAAGAGATTAATGAAGATCATATGAGTGATTTGTTGATGTGAAAGTGATCCTGCTCTTAGATGAGCTCTGATGTAAGCATAAAGTTTCTCAACAATTCCACTTAATTCACTTTCTTCTACAAAGTCATGATGTGAGATTTCAACAATATCTCATTCATCTAACTTACTTTCTTTTAAATAAATACAAGCGTGGAACTTGAGGAAGAACTTCAAAAGTTCGTTTGTCGAAATCTTCAACTGCTTAGGATCATCTCTACAAAATATTGATTAAAATTTTGAAATCTACGAATATTTAGCATCAAATTTATGAATAAAACCCAAAGAATATTCAAATAATCAAATCATTAGATATAACAAAACTTACCCTCTGATAATTCTACTTAATTGTCTTTGTAGATTAGTACCAGATCCAGGAAAGTTGCCTTTTACAGCAATACTTCGACAATAATAGAAAGCAGCTTTCAACATGTCAAAGTTAGCTGAAGCTAGAATCGCTAATTGATTATATGGATGACCAGAACTTGGTAGAAATTGTGCGGCGTGCAAATAATAAGATTCAGCCTGTATATGTGAAGTTAGAAAAAAGACTTCCGCATTAAGACGTGACTTACTTGAAAATTTTGGTTCCTATATCTTGCAATATCCCCTAGATGAACTAAACTATGTTGACACATATACTGACATGATCTTCTTTTTGGTTGGGATATCAAACGGTTTTCGTTAGTAACATTATCTAGAAAAAAGTTTGTGATTAAATTGATAGAAATTTAATGATTAAATTGTGATATGTCAGTTGATTAGTTGAAAAACTTGTTTTGAATTTCATTAAAATACAAATATTTAAAGATAGTGGTTGAATTATTAAAATAAAAATTGGTTCATGGAATGGTTGAAAGTTTGTAGGTTAGCTGAATTAAGTGAATAACTGGCATTTTAAGTAAATAAATACTGGAAACAAAACCATTCAATTATTTGTGTGGTTACAATAAAAAGATTTCCAACAAATATTTCATTGAATGAATAAATCATAAAAAAGTTGAAACTATTATGCAGCTAAAAGTAATTTATAGTAATTGATTAAGTAAATAGAGAGATAAAACACACAACTACAACAAAATTTGTTGGAATAAAATATGCTACGTCAAGCTACAAACCTCTTAAACGACTTAGTTTGTTCGATTTCACTCTACCAGGTATATCTACATTGAAAGTTTGACATAACTCATGTAAAAGAGTTGAATAAAATCCACTCGCAGCGTCGAGAAACATCGTTAATTGTGTTTGAACGTCATCACGTCGTGTATTCTGAAATATCAATAATATTTTGATGATAAAAAAGCTTTTACTTTATCTAGTTTTATAAGAATAAAAGCATTAATGACTAGGACAGTTTTTTTAGTGTTTTTTAAACATAAATTCATTCTTGTTAGAGAAAAATTGTTATTGTTGTTTGTAGAAGACGCTTAAAGCCGCTGAACAGACAAGTACTAATAAAATCAATAAAAAAGCAAGCAGTAAGACAAGATACATTAAAAAAACTGACATTTTTATCTTTAGATTTTTGTTGCATGGTTGTGATTCGGCTTTTGAATACAACATTCCACCTGAATGAAAATATCTGAATAATTAATTTCTGTGTAAAATCAAACTTAAAATAAACTTCAAAACCGATTTGTCAGAAAATTTATTTATTCATAAACAAATAAACAATCACTTACAAGTCATGATCTATCTTTTTATCTAAAGCAAACTCCAAGTTTGTAAAAAGTAATTGTTTATATATGTCTTGTAAAGAAGTTAATTTTGATATAAGTTCACCAGAACAAGATCCATCTGATTTAAATCCCTCAGACTTAAGGTCGCTAAGACCTTTTATATCCTGTTTCAAACTATCTGCTTCTCTAAAAATAAATATGAATTTTTATTAAATAGAAAAATATGATTTAACAACAATGATGACAAATCTAACAAATTTCATTTAGCTTATTTGGAAATATAAATGATTTTTACTCAATAAGCTTGTTGAGATCTTTCATTATATATCCAGTTTTGAACATAGAAATTTTCATGGTTCTTCATTTCTAGGAAATGTTTAAAACCATTGATTGAAAAAATTACAGGTATATACACTTGAAAAAGAAATAAAAATGTTAATTTCTAACTACTTTTGTACTTTTAAACTTTGACAATTTGAAAGGTCTTCTACTAAAAAATTTAGATTCTTTTTATAAATATAATTTTAACTTTTTTAAAATCTAAAACTAATAAACTTTCTTAAATTAAAAATACCTCAAAAATTTGTTAAACAAAAAATACATTAAATATAAAAAACTGAGATAAATATAAATTAAAGCAAAACAACTTAATATTCTTAATTTGCATAAATTATTATATCACAAAATAAGCACATAAACAAAAAAAAGACCAACAATGCTAAAATAGAAAATGTTACCAAGTAGAAATTATCAGACAAATTATTAGCTATGAAACACATTTTATTCATAAAACACATTACAGGTTGAAAACTTTATATATTTGTAATTTGGATATTCAACTAGTAAGTTATAACTAAACAATTCATTTATTAAATCGTTAAAATTAGGGAAATATCTAATTCTAAAAAAACTTGAATAAAAATTAGAACAACAAATGTTGTTTAGAGTTTAAAACTGAACTGTTTAAAAAATATTCTATAAAATTATATCTATGTAAATATAATTTTATATATCCCCTATAAAATAATCAAAAAAAGAACAAGTAACATTTGTAACAAACAAAAAAACAAATTTTAATTATACTAATGGTTAAAAGAATTAAACTTTTTTTTGTAATCAGTATATATAGTGGTTATGAATAGTAATAATTTAAAGTAAATTAAATAATTTAGCAAAATTATAACTAATAAAACAAAAGGTTTCTAAAATATTATATTAGATATAACATAAAACAATTTATTTTAAAATTATTATATAATATATATCAATAATAATTAAATATAATCAATTATTATTTATACGACTTATAAATAATTTCACTTTTTATATAAACTTAACATTAAATACATAATTAAAACAAAAAGAAGAAAATCATACTCTTTTAATATTGATATCAAATAAATTTATTTAATCTAAATATAAAAACTTATCATTAAACGAGGTTTATTTCTTTATTAATTTCTTTAATCTTTTTCTATATATTCTACATGTAATTATTAAAAGTAAATATAATAAATTAATATAATTAATAACAAATTATTAAAGCTAAAAGAACAAATAAATAATTGTACATGTTTTAAATAATTTTATTAAAATCAATATTTAAATATTTGTAATTAATTAAATAACAATTTAAAATATCTAAAAAAATACATAAAAATAAAACAAATATTAAATTAATTGAATTTACTATTATAACAGACAAAAACAAATTTATAAGAAATTATTAGCAAGAATATTAAAGCTTAAATTTTATATCTTCAACTGCAACAGCAAGCCCAAAAAATGAAAACAAATATAATAAAAAACATTTCATTTAAAGAAGTTTAAAACAACTTATTCTAGAAGATTTTAAATTCAGAGGCAATTATTTTAAAAAATCGTTCTCTAATAATAAAAATAAGACTTAATTTATTACTTTAACAAATTTTAGTCAAATAATCATATTTAAAAATAATAAATTTATAAAATTAGTAAAGTAAATATTCTGCAAGAACATAATATTAGTTATAATACACTGTCTTAATTATTTAGGTTTTTAAAAAGAGGTTTTCTTTAAAAATTAACAACAGAAACATTATAAAAAGATTGAATCAACTCCAGTCAACTTTATACAAACTTTCCAGTAGTCAATTTATTGCTGTACGGTGCTCATAAATCTACTCACCAAGAAAACACGCCACCTATGAACAAATTGGCTAAAAACAGTGATACAAATGACAGATTAACGGCTGTTATGTGACCTTTAACCCTTCAAAAAGGAATATTACAAGCAAAAGGACTCTAAGGAAGTTTTAAAAGTTTTAGAATTTACATATAAGCATGAGATATTTTCAAGTTAAACAGAGATATCCTTGAAGTAATTTTAAAAACTAAGCTTTTAAAATGTGATACGTATTACATTAAATTATATTACAGAGTTAATCTACCAAGTCAATACTTATCAATAAAACTTATTCATTATAAGCAATAGTTAGAAAATATCGAAACGATAAGGATTTTAAAAATGATACTTGAAATAAAAGTTAGTGTTTTGTGAAATATTTACAAAGTAGTAAATTGTTATCAACATAAATGATAAATAATTATGGCTACACAATCTTAAACTTGTCTACATCAAAAGTAAATCGAAAGTAATCTTTAAGCTGCTAAGAGTACAAATTATGGCGGTACTAATCATTTTCTTGAATATTTTCCATAGTTAGATTTCTTAGCAGTAAACCAAACTGCCAGCTTTAGTATGTTGTCATACTATATACTCTTTTCCTAATTCTAGTTGTCTTTTACATTCAAAATGCTTAACATCAAAATGTTAGCCACTTTAATCTTGTAACATGTTGTAGCTTTTCAATTTGTGGTGTAATATTTAAATTTATAGTTTTAAAAGCTAAATTTACAGTCTTTCAGCAATGTTATGTCCACAGCTTAATTAAAAAGGGAAAAAAATTACGCACAGTGGATATAAAATTTAATGAAATATTTTTTACAACTAACTGAATTGATTAAACTATTTTTGTCCTTTTGAATTCCTGTTTGATGACATCATTCAAACTGATTTCTTTGTCTTAAACATTTTCTTTTACGTACTAATGTTTGTGTTTCACCTGTAAGTAGATAACAGCCTTGATTTAAAATTCTAGCGACTTAAATGCGTGGTATACAACAGAAAATTAATAAAAAGTCAGTTTAGATGATTGACTTAAAAAAAACTACGGAAAACAAAATTAAAAAACATTATTTTTATTTGGCTGAATGATCACGGATGGTGAAGACACAGACAACTTTATACATCAACTATATCTTCAATGAAACTTTCTAAATTTCTGTTAATTGATTATTAATCAAAATTAGATGGATATCAATTTTCTTTTCTCATCAATATATTTTTGCTTTTTATCTTCTACTTTTTGTTGTTATATTCAAGACATGACTAAAGTATCATAAGCTTTTTAGTAGCATCATACCAGAGGTGTTTTAGTAGTTTCTAATAAGTCCCAGACTTCTTAAAGTTGCTGAATAATTTGAGATGATTAAGCTTTTTCAAAACAACTTTTAATTGTTTACAAAAAGAAAAGATAAATCATTTTCAAAAATTCCATCTTTTTGTAAACTAAGCATTTTGTGAAATCTACATTGGCAGCTACAGTTGAAATAATTAGACAAATTTGTTTTTTTAGTCACAAAGTTTAGAAACATATAGTTTTCTAAAGATGAATTCTTAGATCTAAATAATGCTGGCAAGATTATTAGATTGAAGTTGTATTTTTTTGTAAAATTATTTCCATCGAAGTATTTTTGAGAAAACACAGTTTCCATCTAAGTGTTCTGCACCTTCAAAGTGATTTTTAAATAACTCGAATATTTTGAAACATCTACCCAAAGTATAACTAAAGGCTCGCTAGAAAATATGAAAATTCTGAACTTTTAATTACTTTCTATACAACTTTGTCTATTCTTGAAGTATAATTATCGACAAAACAGAAATTAGAATAACATTGAATCAGCAATCTGAATAAGCTGTAATCATCTATTTAAATTAAGTTGGAGTAAATCAAACTTGTGGAAATCAACGTTGTCAATCACGAAGTTTAGTTAATCGCAACAACCTGATATCAGACATTTGCTTATTTTATTATTTTGATGATTAGCTAATCTCACAAACCAACAACTATAAAATTAATTCAGAAAAGAAATATTTTATCGTCTGGTTAAATATTGATTAAATTCCCTTTTAAAGGAAACAAAGTTATTCAAAAGTTACAAAATCAATCCAATAATTCTAGATAAATAGCAAAAGTTGAATAGCAGGCTTTATTGGGGTTTTTAATTATTCGCTTGCTGATGTGTCTTGAGAAAATCAAGTTTTTAAAATTAGAAAATACAATTTATTAAATTTAACAACTAAATTTAAACGTATATGCAAAAAAATTTTGTAAAATATTCTGTGTCTTTGAAAAGCACTAATAGATGGAAGTTTTAAGACTAGAAGATATTCGCTACAAATATTATTTATTGTTTAATCAATCAGATATTTATATTTTATGTTTTACATTCCAACAGATGTAATGAATGATTGCACAACATAAGACATAAAATAAATACATTAATATAGAAACACATAAAGTGATGCTAATTGTAAATTTGAAAGCCTGACATGATTAAACCAAATAATTTTTATGTTTCTGTCTCTGCTGAATTAAATATAGTAGATAGAAAAGAATATACAAGAACACAAGTTGCTTTAGTGGAAGGTTTCCACAAATAGGTTTTAGAGAAGTTGCTAGAATAACAATTTGTTTTTAAGGAAAAAAGTACACCAGCAAGCAAGGGTACTTTGGTGGTTAATGAAATTTATTGTATAAAAGACTGTTAACGTAAAATAAGCAAAATTAATGAAAATAAAGTGTGAAAAATTGTTAGGGTATCTGGTGAATTTATTTAATCATTATCAATGAACAAAGAATCTTTTAGTAAAAGACTTCTTTAGATTTGATTCTAGGGGTTTGTTAAAATCATCAAAAGTTATTCGACATAGAAATAATACACGGAATGAACAGATGTCTGAAGGGGGGTCTAACATGCACAATTACTATCTTTAGATTGTTGATCATTGGTTAGGTTCTGACCACGTGAGTTTGCAGGTTTATGCTGGACTCCAGATTCAGCAGCATTTAAATCCAAACTGAAATTTCCATCAATTAATATGGTGATTATTCAAGTAATAAACCTACCTTCCATCTTGTATATTTTGGTAGATTTTTTTAGCAGTTTCAAGAAACACATCTTCTACGTTCTCACCACTTTAAAATTAGATTTGATTTATTCGTTTATCAATTGGAATTTTTTTATATTTACGTTTTAGCACTTGCTTCAAGAAACAGTAAACCGTTTTCATCAGCAAATTGTTTTGCTTCTTCGTATGTTACATCGCGTTGTGCATCTAGATCACCTTTATTTCCAATCAGAAATATCACCTGAAACAATCCACGTCAACAAAATAACTAAAATTTAATTCTAATTTCAATAAGTTTCCAAAACCAATTTTGGGAAATACTTCAGCTTACGGTATTTGGATTGGTTAAATTCCTAGCATCGGTGAGCCAGCTACTCAGATGGTTGTATGTACTGCGCCTGGTTATATCATAAACCATTAAAGCACCAGCAGCACCTCGGTAGTAACTTCTTGTAACAGCTCTGCAAATAATTCAGTTTAAATCATTTGAATAAATTGCAAGAAAATATTTCTGATTTTTTGTTAAAGTTTATATCATCAGTAAGATGAACAAAGATCTGCTAAAGATGAACAAAGATCTGCTAAAGATGAACAGAGATCTGCTAAAGATGAACAAAGATCTGCTAAAGATGCAAAGAGATCTCCTAAAGATGCAAAGAGATCTGCTAAAGATGCAAAGATCTGCTAAAGATGAACAGAGATCTCCTAAAGATGCAAAGAGATCTGCTAAAGATGAACAAAGATCTGCTAAAGATGCAAAGAGATCTCCTAAAGATGAACAGAGATCTGCTAAAGATGAACAAAGATCTGCTAAAGATGCAAAGAAATCTCCTAAAGATGCAAAGAGATCTGCTAAAGATGCAAAGATCTGCTAAAGATGAACAAAGATCTGCTAAAGATGAACAGAGATCTGCTAAAGATGCAAAGATCTGCTAAAGATGAACAGAGATCTCCTAAAGATGCAAAGAGATCTGCTAAAGATGAACAAAGATCTGCTAAAGATGCAAAGAGATCTCCTAAAGATGAACAGAGATCTACTAAAGATGAACAAAGATCTGCTAAAGATGAACAGAGATCTGCTAAAGATGCAAAGATCTGCTAAAGATGAACAGAGATCTCCTAAAGATGCAAAGAGATCTGCTAAAGATGCAAAGAGATCTGCTAAAGATTAACAGAGATCTGCTAAAGATGCAAAGAGATCTACTAAAGATGAACAGAGATCCATTTTAGTTGGACTTAATAGATGAGTAGAGAATTTGATATTTTTGGATTTAAATTAACTATCCTTGTAAGAGAATATAGTTTGTAAGCCTTCTTCAAACCCACGCATTGAAAACCAGCTAAATAAAAACCAATTAAAGAATTTATCATCTTGTGTTTGATAGTTGAGGATTCATCTGCTTCCAGATAATCATTAAATCACAGCAACTGATATGAATCTTTATTTCTATTTAGATTCTGTTATTATTCATATCACGATTTGAACGTGTGACTACAAATCAGTTGTCATGCAAAAAGTCATCAGCTGTCTCTATGATTAATCAAACTGAAAGAAAATCATCAAGTTGACAATGTTACCTGAATCTCTCTTGCCCAGCGGTGTCCCAGATTTGTAACTTGATTTTTTGGCCAGAGACCTCAATAATTCGAGTTCCAAACTCAACACCAATTGTATGAGGACAGTCAGCCATAACTACATTTACAAGAAAAAATTGGTTAACATGGAATGAAACTTCATTATATTGTTATCTGTCAGTAAGTTTGACTTCATAGAAATGAGTAAATATTCTAACATTTTTTTTCAGTGAATTGATGCAAAAGACAAGATTTTCCAACACCCATATCACCTATAGATGAAATAAACTATTTATAAAATGAAGATTAAATCCAATTGTAAATAATTAATAAAACCTTTAATAGATTTGGTATTAAAAAAGTAAAATTTAAACTCAAAACATAAAATATTATCAACTATGAATAAAAGTAAAATTATATAATATTTATAATTATTTAATAACCCATACATAATATGGTTTAATATATCTTTTAGGTTAATACATTTTATCATTCTAAATCTAGAAGAATAACTAGATGAATATATTTAGCAGAATATATTCAGCTAAGTATTCTAGAGTGAAAACAATAAAAAACTGGTAAAATCTTATGTGTTAAAAGTTTTATACAATCATATGCTTAATTATAAACTAATTATTTATGAGTAAATACAGACTGACTAATTAAAATGTTATAATTATAAGTTACCATTTGTTAGTAGTTATTTTAAAGTACAAATTTACTTACCAATGATGATATACTTGAAGATATAGGAGTAGTTATAAGGACCAGTTGCCATTGTATCTAAATATATTCAATAACTTTCTTGTTTAATATTTATTAAAATATTATGATTGTCATAAAATATGGAATAAAACATATTAATAATATAGTTATTATTATAAAAACTTTGTAATTATTATTGTAAAATAAAAAATAATTTAAAAATTGAAATAGAAAAAATTTATTAAGAATAGAATAATTTTAGATCATAAAACATTTTAGAACTAAAAATAATATCTTACCTTTTTACTATTTAATATAGAAATAGTTAAAGGTCAAGAAATTATTATATAAATTACCTGAAAAATCAAATGAAAATTGATTTAAAAATCTTATAAAAACATACAAGTTATCATGAGTTTAACTTAGATTAAAAATATAAAACAAATTTATAAATATTATTCATAATTTACATTTAAATATCAAAAATTAGAATATTTAATTAAAGTTAAAGGTTTGAAATTATGCTTTGCAAATACCACAAGTACTTAATTAATTATAATATATAAAGTATTATATTAAGTAAATTCATTTGGCTATAAACTAATAATCTAGGGTATTTGAACAAAAAAATGATTAATTTAAAAATTACTTAAACTTGTTAAAGTTTTTATTATGTAAGGATTATATTAAAAGTGTAAACAAAAAGTAAACAACTTAAAATAATAGCTTTACTTAAAAATATAAATCAAAGCAATAAAATAATTGATTATAAATATCAAAAAATAGAATTCAAAAATAATTGATAAAAGTAAAATTAAAACTATAAATAAATTATTTCTATAATTGTTAAAATGTTATAAAAATAATGAAAATTTAATTAATCTATAATAGGTTAAGTTTAAAACTAATTTATTTGAAATTTAAGACCTAAATAGAAACAATAAAAATTACTAAATATAGAAAATATTTCATGTCAAGTTAAAACTAATTTTTTTAATTTTAGCTGCCTAATAAACAACTTTATTTAACTAAACATTTTTTAAATAAAGTAAAAATAATAATTTCATTTATTTAATAGTAATGAGTATATATATATAAACTTTCAATATAAAATAAAGATAAATGATATTTTTCAGGCCTATTAAAAAATAATCCAATTTATTTTTGTAGATACAGGTAAAAAGAATTAAAAAAAATTAGTTTAAGGTTTAATCAACTAACTACAATTTAATAACTAACTCATTGCAATTTATATTAAAGTCAATTCAAACGCATGATATAAATATAAGAAATCAATAGAAACTAAACTAAGAAAGTCAAAGACACTGTTTTATGTACCTTAAACTTGTATTCACTAAACATAAACCACATAAACGAAATTGTTACTTTGAAATTTACAATTTCGCTCTCTGAGTAGTTGTAAACAAATCACTAACTGCAAAATTAAAGACTAAATTTATAGAATAAAATAATATTTAGAAAAATTGTCATCAAATACTTAAAATTTAATTGAGAATTTAGTTTTTGTTTTAAAACTTTTCCAAATGTTGATTCACCGGATAAGTCCTGAACAAAGTTGCTTTTTTAGCGTCAACTTTATTTAATGCGCTAAACTACTTTATATATTAGATATAATTATAAATACTAACGTTTTAAAAATAGATACTCTTATATTAAACATATTATAACAAAAATAGAATAAAAATACTCTTCATAAACATGATAAATTATATTTATGTATTAAATTATTATATTAAGTATTGTTTATGTTTATTCGTTTATTACAATAAACGCAAAGGGTGCCTGAAGAGACCACTTCTCGCTAACACGTATTTTCACAAATAATACCTATTACATTTAATTAAATTGAAAATATAAAGAAAAAATATGTAACACATCGCATTTCAGCTGTCCCCATACAATTTAACAGTGAATAATTACATAGAATGTTAGTAATATAAAAAAAAGAAAAAGAATCACAGTTTAGAAATGACAATGTAAAAATAGTTAAACTTCTGCTTGAAAAGCACGAGTGATTCTGACATGACAATGTCTGATGGCAGCTGTTTTCAACTACTAATTGTGCGGTATGAAAAAAAACTTGCTCTGATTAACGTACCATCTTATCTTTTATTATCATTTCAAAAATAGTTCAATATAAATTATTTTTACCATATTATTCATAATAGTTATAACCTAGATAAAGCTTTAAAAAGCTTGTCGCATGACTAAACTAGTTTTATATTGAGCAAATAATACAAGAAGTTTATTCTTCGAATAGATCTGATTTTTAAATCGTTTACATACTTTTTGCAAGATACAATTTTTTCTATTTATTAAGCAATTTTTATTTCAAAAAATATTAATTAAGCCAGTACTTTATAGTGATAGTAGAATTGTGAAGTTTTCGTAAAGTTTAATTAATTTCACTTAACAGTTTTCTATATTTACTACTTTTTGATCAAGTTTAGTTTGTATTAAATCGTTTATTTATTAAAATATAAAAAGTTTACTTAAATATAATTTCTAGTTTCAGCATTGGTTTATTGAAATCTTGTAATTGTATAAATAATTATCGCGACAACCGATAAACACATTTATAGAATCAGATGTCTGAATAAGAACAGGGGACGAAAAAACTTGGCCAGGTAACTTCACTTTTGATAAACATTCACCATCGACAATATTACCGATAAATAACCAACCATCAGATGAAGCAGTGGCCACTACATGTATCTAAAAAAGATTTAAATCAAACTTGATAGAAATCTAGTTTTTTTGATTTTCAAAACTTGGTAAAAACAAAATCAATTTTTTGTTTGTAATAATCTTTTTACAAACAATTATAAAAAGATATTAGAAAATTTATTTTCACAAACTTGTGATTGTTGGATTAAGATATTTTCACAGTAAGCTGATGAATAAACAGCTGCATCTTTTGAAATCAGTCTTTTCCAAATAAGATTTCCAGTTTTACAATTTAAGCAATATAAAAAACCATCATGTGATCCAAAAAGAACAAGTTCAGAAGATGATGAACGGAAGACACAAGGTGAAGAAAAGATTGGCTTTTGTGATGAATAACTCCATAGCTAAAAATTGAATAAAAAAACTTGTGAAAAATATAGCTTGTAGTTTCAAAATTGTTATTTGTTCATCTAAAAAATTAGAGATTTTCTATAAAAAAATCCAAACAACTCACAATGGAACCATTTTGATGACTTAAAAAATACATTTCATTATCAACACATCCAATTAAAACTCCACTAGTAGATGGAGATGGTGAAGAAAATAAAGGTTTTGGTAATAAAGTTGACCATCTAAATGTGTTAGAGTTAAATTGATGCTTTTACTGAGTTGTTACTTACATCTCATTTCCATTTAATGCATTTATAAGTAAGATTTGATTTGTTAAATTTGCGATATAAACTCCTAAACATTTAGATTCATTCTATAGAAGAAAAAAGAATTACTCAAATAAATTTTCAAATAAAGAACTTCTCTAAAAATAAATCATAGAAAAATTAATCTTACTTTTAAATAATACTTAAATACTAATAGATAAGTTTAATTATTAAATAGAAAAATAATTAAAACAAAATAGAAATATATTTAAAAAAAGTTTTTATCAAATTTTTGTTCTTTTGGATAATTTTACGTTGCTGAAGGCTTTTTAAAGTTTCTAAATATTAAATTATTAGAATAAAGTTCACCGAATCTAAGATTTCATATAAATGAGGTGATGAGAAGATTGAACCTCCAGTAAAAATCTTCCAAATATTTGACTTCATCTAAACAGAATATTCAAATTATTTATGTGAATTGGCGAACGCAAGATTTTTCTTGTCATGGTTGGCAAAAAGTTTTTATTTTTCAAACCAAGATAACCTGAACATCTAAACAATACAAATGTCCATCATGAGAGGCAGCATATACAAGAGAGGTTGTTGGTTGTACACAAGGTGAACTCTTAACCTCTGCTCCTGTTGTAAACTCCCATTCAATCTTTAATGAAAATAATTTCAATTTTATATAAAAATTAAAGACTAAGGGCTCACAGATCCATTTTCATAATTCAATATATACAATTTTTTATCATAAGACCCAACCACAATAGTCTTATTGAGATGGACATAACACCCTGACGATTCAATCCTACCTCCAAGCTGAGTTTTCCAGATCACTTTACCTGATTCTTTACAAACTCTGAAGATATTTCTTGAATGGGACCCTAAAGATTTTTGTATCATTAAAATATTAAATTTTGAGATTTAAAAATATTTTAGAATTTAAGTGGAAATTATTAGAGGTTATTTTTTTAGTAGTTGTAAACCTATCATCAATTGAATATTACGTAAAGATGACATCACCTATTATAATACTTGTCCTTCCGTTTAAGGTAACAACTAGAGGAGATGCATCTACACATTTGCCAGTATTTAAACTCCATTCTTGGTTTAAAACCAATTCTTTAATATTCAACACTTCATCTACTGGAAGTTGCTTTTTATCATTCCTGATTATTCTTGATCCTCTACTATAAGAGCAATAATCATCTAAGTTTTTAGAGTTGTATAAATTTGATTCATTTTTCACTGGCAAATATTTTGTAGTAATTCTCAAACTTTCTGATTGATTTAAAGTTGTATTATCAGATAAATTTTCTAAAAAATGTAAAACATCACAAAATTTTTTAGATAAAATAACATCTAATAATCCAGTGATATTTTTGCCTTTACATATATTTCTTTCTATGTTATTAAGTAATCTTAAAGCTGATAACGAGTCTCCACCGAGTTTTAGAAAGTTACTTTGCAAAATCTTGTCAAGGTTCTTCAGGCAAGGACTCAAGGTTCGACTTCCAAGTTCACTTGTCCAAATTCTCAACAGAAAATCGAACATACTTTCAGAGCTTTTCTCTAAATTAGAGACTGGTTCAGAGTTTAACATCTCTTTATATGATTCTAAAATAGATTTTCGACAAATTTTATCATGTTTATTGAGAGGAAATTGTTTTAAAACTACAAATTGATCAGGTATACAATGAGATGGGAGTAAATCTAGAATTAAACTTCTAATTCTTGTCACAATTTGATGATTTTCTAGTTGTTGTGATGAAGTAATGAATGCAACAAGTTGTTTATTTTTTGATAAATTATTTTCAATTAAATCAACATATGCAAGAGACACAAAAGACAAACCTTCCAACTGACGTTTAATATAACAAAGATTGATTCTTTTCCCATTCCTTTTAACTTGTTCATCTTTTCTACCAATATACTCTAATCTAAAATTCGAAAAATTTGAAGATACTTTAATCCATTCTGACTCATTCTCTTGTAAATCTTCTTGTTTAACTTTTAATGTCAGCAAGACAATATCCCCTGAACTAATACTTTTTATATTTTCATTTTCTATTTGATTATATAATCCAACATCATCTTGATTATCATTTTCCTGGATATAACACTGTCTCAACCTGCCTCCTACTGTTAACATTCCTTTTATCTTTAAGCAGTTTTCTTTAAACTGTAGCTTACTAATATAATTTCTTAGTAGATAAATATCTAAAATTGGACGGTTTTCTTGAGTGGTTTTAACAACTACAACTTGTACATTCATATCAAGTATACCTAAATAAGTATGAGCCAAAGGAACTCCTAAAGGAATTGATTTATTTTCTTCTAATTCTGAAATGGTTATCTCATGGTAAGTTGCCCAACAAGAAACTTCAGTAATCCCATATAAGTTTATGAACGAAATTGGCTTTTTATGAAATCTAGTTGTTTGAATCCATTTCTTAATCACTATATAAGACGGAAAAACCTCCCCGCCTAACGCCATCAACCTAATTTGTGAATTATTCAAAGTTAATTTGTTTTGAACAAGAAAACTGTCCAATTGTTGAAGGTATGATGGAGTTAATTGTAGTACAGTAACTTCTGCTATCTCAAATAAAACTTTATAAGCTAAAGCTGGAGTTTTATGAACTGTATTTGATAATATAATTAAAGTTGCAGCTGAAGCAAACACTACAAATAGTTCAATGACAGAGAGATCAAAATTTAGAGATGAAATTGCAGGAATTTTATCATCTTCAGTCATTCCAAAAACCTTTTTTAATTGAAGAACATTTGGAAGAATACATTGATTTGGGACATAAACCAATTTAGAATTGCCACAAGTGCCTGAAGTAGACATAAGAAAAGCTATCTTTGAATCAAAACAAGTGGATAGTTTAGAAGAGTATCTTCTGATTTGTATCATATACAAAGAAAGTTTATTTCCATTAAAAACTGATACTGATAATTCATTAACTTCAAAACTTGCGTCAAATTGTTCTAAAACTTTTTTCGCTTTATCTAGAAAATATTTTTCTGTTATTATCATATCTGGTGATGTATTCTTGAAAAAGTTTAAAATTGAAATTTCAGGATTTGTTGGGTTGATAAATGAATAAAAAGATGAAGTCATTAAAACTCCTAATATAATACAAGGTTGAACTACCATCGGTAGAAAAAACAAACATATATTCTGCTGAGTCTTTGTATCATCTTTACAACCAAATTTTGACTTTTTATTTTCTCTGATACCTTCTATAAAAAACTTAATTTGAGAAGCAACTATGTTGACTTGGCTATATGTTAAAGAAACTTTCTCAAAATTTGAATTATAACTTTCAAGTGCTGTCTTATCAGGAACATTTTTCAAAGTATTCAAAAACAGATCAAGCAAATTCATACCTTCAGAAGATTTTTTCTGTAATAAAATATATTTAGATATAACAAAAAAGTTTTGCAATTGTAAAATATCTTTTTCCCTTAAATTTAAAAGAACTAATAAGAAATTATCAAAAGATTCTTTGTTATTTAATTCTAAATTTAAATCACTAAAGTTATTTTCTATTAAAATTATTTATTCAATTTTTTGATATGCAAATCTTGGAAAATAATGATTTTTTAAACTATATACAAATGTATCAAAATATTAGTTTAATGGGTATTTCCCTTATATGATTATTTTTAAATTTGATTAAAAAAAGAATAGAATTAAAAAGATGCTAGTTTGTGCTTTTTTCTTTTGTCTGTAGCGTCGCCTCTAGCGCTATAAAATATATTATTTTTTACTTATAGGATCTACTGTAATTTGAGACATCTGAGAGTGTTGCATATTTAGCTTTTTTTAATGAGGATTTGACTAAATCTTCAAAACTTCTTTTTGGAGCATTTTTCTACCCACACCCATATGAGAGCTTGTCATGTGATACTATTTTGTGTAAACAATAATTCTTTATTCTGAAGACATGACTTGTAAAGTCTGTGCTTTGTAAAATTGGTTTTGATGCTGGGTAGTTTAGCTTTACAAAGTACATTAGAGATGAAGCTCCTTGTATTTATAAACATGAAATGTCGGAGGCAGTAATAGTAGAAGTCCTAAATATTGCGATCAACCATCAACAACCATCTACAACCATCAACAACCATCAACAACCATCTACAACCATCTACAACCATCTACAACCATCTACAACAATCAACAACCATCTACAACCATCTACAACCATCTACAACAATCAACAACCATCTACAACCATCTACAACCATCTACAACAACATCTACAACCATCTACAACCATCTACAACCATCAACAACCATCTACAACCATCTACAACCATCTACAACATCTACAACCATCTACAACAACCATCTACAACAATCAACAACCATCTACAACCATCTACAACCATCTACAACAATCAACAACCATCTACAACCATCTACAACCATCTACAACCATCTACAACCATCTACAACAATCAACAACCATCTACAACCATCTACAACCATCTACAACAATCAACAACCATCTACAACCATCTACAACCATCTACAACCATCTACAACCATCTACAACCATCAACAACCATCTACAACCATCTACAACCATCTACAACCATCTACAACCATCATCACCATCTACAACCATCTACAACCATCTACAACCATCTACAACCATCTACAACCATCTACAACAATCAACAACCATCTACAACCATCTACAACCATCTACAACCATCTACAACCATCTACAACCATCTACAACATCTACAACCATCTACAACCATCTACAACCATCTACAACCATCTACAACAATCATCTACAACCATCTACAACCATCTACAACATCTACAACCATCAACAACCATCTACAACCATCTACAACCATCACACATCTACAACCATCAACAACCATCTACAACCATCTACAGCGATCATACTAGACTCATGATTCAGATCTCTACAGAAGTGTGATCAGAACGAGAACGATGCAGGTTTGATCTTTGTCTTCGTTTTGAGATCTTTGAGAAATCGACCAAAGACTCTTTCTTTCATTGTTGATCTATTATTTGACTCCTTATCGATATTTGAATCTCTTTACGAGTCTGAGTCATTTGCTGTTGATGGTGATATGAAGAAGATGGTATTTGTCACATGGAGTAGGTTGATGAAGAACTTTTTTTTACACCTGAAGAGACTTCATAGACGCAAGCTGTTATTCTTTGCAACGCTGATGCTGTGTGTGCCACTAAAGCAGAGTCATTGACGGAAAAATAATAAAAAAAGATATAAGAATATCCTTAAAAGTTCTAATTATTTTTCAATAATGTTCAAGTTTTACTTTCATCATTGAAAATTGGAAGTACATGGGCTTTAGCGTTATTTGAAATATCTGAACTTCTGGAGGGTTACTGTTTGGAAAAACATTTTGAAAATGTATATCTTCAACAGCTCCTGCTGGTATTGGTTCAGGACTTCCCTTCTTTGCTTCCTAAATCTAATAGTTCAGTAAATCTCTCAACATTGACTTTTACCATGTGGTTAAAAGTTTTGGTTTCAAATATCTCAGGTTGAATGAGTTGCCATACAGGTTTAAGGCTGCATGGTTTAGCATTATGCTGAAGATTAGGGCGAAAAAGTGATTATTGCTTCACACAATTTACTTTTACAAACGAATCATTTCTTTATCTGTTAGTAATATATTCTTATAAGCTTACTAAAAGTTGATTTTTTGATTGCAATATTAAAAATAAACTCATCAAATATATTTTTAACTAACCATGAACCTTTGTTTTTACAGCACTTCTTAACAAAGTAAATATTTATTTAGTTTGTAAATAAAACATTTTGTTCAAGTTAATAATTAAGGATTATACTTATAAATAAAAAGTTGAATTTCATCATATAGATTAAAGTAGTTTACATTATATTAGTTTAAGAATTGAACATTTTATAAATCTTGGTTAGAAGCAGACTTTGCATTAAATTTTTTCTTCTTAGACTTTTGAATAATTAGTTTAATTTATCTATTTTTGAAATGGCTGAAAACCAAGAAGAACTCAAGTAAGAGTAATTAATATTTCTAAAATAAGTTCTTATGAAATTACACTGTAGGCCAGAAAACAAGTTATCAGCTGAAGAATTAAAACCTTTGATCGATGAAGATAAGGTTGTGATTGTTGATGTTAGGTTTCCAGATGAAATTGAACGAAGCGGGCGTATTGAGAGTAGAAGATGGATAAATATTCCGTACTGCGATTTAGGTTGAATTACAGAAGCCTCTTAATACAAATTATTCATTTAAACGTCTAGACTCAACTTTAAAACTAAGTGAGAATGAGTTTTTGAAAAAGTTTGGGATTGAAAAGATTAAAAATGATGGAGATGGTTTCGTGTTTCATTGTGGAAAAGGAGGAAGAGGAACTAAGGCTACTAATCTAGTTTTGAAATTAGGATATAAAAGGTTAGTTTAAATTTGTTATTAAAAAGTTTTTTTTTTAATAATAGTCGAGTTAATATAATTATTATCTGATAACTTTAAATTTATTGAATAAAAACACTTTTTGTTATTTCTACTACTTGAGGAATAATCATAATTTTAAAATTCTACTAAAATATTTTGTAATTCATATAACGTTTATTATTGTTACAAAGTTTACTAAATACATCTTTCCTGATAAGATTAACTTTAATTTTTGTCAATTAATTTTGAAGAGTGAAACATTTAGAAGATGGACAAAGTAACTGGAAAAGATTTATTTTAAATGTTAATAAGAATTAATCCTTTTTAGAGATAACTTTTTATCAGCTGTTAATTTAATAAACTTTGAAATTCGTGAAAATAAAATCGGAAAAATCAGAATATTCTATTCACTCATTAAAACGCGCAAGGCTTCTTTCTCGTTTTCCAGATCTCTGCTCTTCTGTAATCTCGCTCGTAAATGTTCTTCAGTATACTAGAAAGATATCAAATGTTAGAAGAAACAAGTTGCTATTTTGATGAAAATTTCACTTCAAAAAGATAAATTTTTACCTCTTGAACTTCAAATATTACAGACTGTGGGACCTTTGACATCAATATCTGTAGTAAGATTGGATAGTCTGTGGCGCTAACATCTTTTACTTGAACGACACGAGAATAATTACTTAGAACAACTTTCGTTGGCATTTTATCTAATAAAGCAGTATTTGTCTCAGCTTCTTTTAAAAGGACATCATGTGCTGGTAAAGCATATCTATTTGTAGAGAAAGAAGTTATTAGTAGACGACAATTTTGTTTGGTTTTAAGAAACTTACATTTCTGTGATGTCCTGTTTATGATCTGTCATTACCTTTTTAACGGCATCAGTAAAGTTTTCCACTAAAACTAAATCATAACCACTAATTGTAAAGTTTAATATTGAATAATGTGAATCAGGATATATCAAATCTTCCCCAATAGGTGTCTTAGCAATTGTAGATTGATGTAGTCGTTCAAACTCTTCTTTAATTTGAAATTCTGATCTTCTGTTGTTAGGATCAGATATTGCCAACTTCATCTAAAGATTAGAGTACATTTTTAGAATACATAAAAACTTTGACAACTTTTTTTCTAACTATAAAAGAAATTATTGATTACAAAATATTAAATTTGTTTTGCTATACACATTTATTTCAAATAAAACTAATAACTTGACACCAAAAAATAGAAAAAAGTTTTACATTTGAAGCTGAATAATAAACAGAATATATAAAATGGAAGTTACCCGAGTTTTTTGGGCTATGCCATGAGTACGTCCAATATTATGAGTTTTTCTACCTCTGTAAGAACGTGTTTGTAACAGAGAACATGATAAACTCTGATATAATTTTGGAACTAATTGACAAGCTGGTAATATACAAGCCTTATATTGAAGCATTTTTCTTCTGAAAAATGATTATTATTAAATAAAGAATTAATATATATGTTGAATAATATTTTATAAATTAATTATAAATCAAATATAATAAACTTAATTTAAATCTTTTCATCATTTAACTTAAAAGATAAATAAATGTTATGATACAAGTTGAAACAAATGTTAGATTTACATATATATATTATAATTACATAAAATATAATAATTATAATTATATAAATCTATTATGATAACATAAAGATTAAAGATAAATTTATATAGAATATTCATATAATATATAAAATTCTATAAAATATAATGTGGTTGTAATTATGGATACTTTATTAAACATTAATTAAAACAAAATAATTTAAACCTCTAAAAAAATTTTATTACAATTAAAGCTTTCTAAAGTATTAACACTTTTTGTATTTCAATTAAAATAAATTGTAAAAGATAATGAAATATTCAAATAATTATTACTCTTAGCAAGAATAAAATATAAAAGTAAAAACCAATAAAGAAAAAGTTCAAAATATAATATTGTACAACTTTTAAATAAACGAATTAAGAAAAGTTTTTAAAAACGTTTAAAAACCAGATAATTAAAAATGTTGTTAATAAAAGTAATGACATAGAAAAGACAAACAAAAACTCAAATTATAAAATGCTTCAGTTGACAAAAATGGTTTTTTTTTTAAAAGAATTTTGTAAAATTTTCAACATAAAATTGAAGCCCTATTTACTTAAAATTATAAAAAAATTGCAAAAAGAGGTCATTGGTTTTTTCAGTTTTTTTCACATATTTGTTCAAAGACTGTAAAATGATTATTAAACTAATTGAAACTAACCAAACACCAAAATTCTTTCTAGAATTCGAAACTTATTAATAAAGCTTTTTTTAAAGAAGAGCTAATAAATGGGATTCAAGCTCAGAAGCTCTCATTTGCTGACGTGACCAATAGCAACTTTGAAAATCAAACTGAGTTAACAAAATTTATTCAATGGATTATAACTTAACAATAGTATCCTCTAATGTCACATTAACAATAGAATCCCACGCTGATTTTTTAAGAAACATCTCAACATCCCTGAGTGTTATATTGATGATCCAATTTTCAATACAAAGCAAGATTTTCAAACTTTTGTAAAGTCGGTGGGAACAAAGCTCCTCTGACAAAAGATGACAAAGCATCTTCTAAATATCACAACAAATTTCATGAAACTCTCAAAGCAATCAATTAGAACTAAACTGCTGAAACTCCAAAACCTCAGCATCAACTACCCTGACCAAATACGTGAAAAACGGGAGGCTGTACAGATGAGTAAAAGTAGTGATAAATTTGCTATTATCAATCACTCGGTTCGTCAAGCTTACATTTCTTACATTCAAGTACTAACATTTCTGGAATCAAAACATTAAACATTTCCACTTTAGTTTGGCGATTAATTATTGTATAATCAGATCAACGAGGTAGACCTCGTGTTCCACTATCTCGACTCCAATCAAGTGTTTCTAACTGAGTCCTGGCTACCTGATACAATATCAAACTCAGTAGTATGTCCTTCCTGGGTATGTTCTAGAGGTCCTCATATTAAACATCATCGCATTGTCAATAAAAGAGTCTGCTTACTTTAAAAAGTGACGTAAATATTCACAGGTCGATATAAATTTAGATTCTTTTCCACTTACTAATCTTATTAATAGAGAGCTACAATAATTCAAACAAATTCTGTTCAAATGTTTGTCCCACTAAAAGTTACCAACCCAAATCGTACTAGAACTAAGTTAAGCTAAAACATAAGCTCTCAAAGATCTTCACTAAACACAACATTTATAAAAATATAATTCTTAAACCAAAAAAATCTAATTTTATAGATGATTTTGTTTTAAATAATTTTGAAATTTCCACAATATGTTGGACAAATTATTTGGTACATCTGAATAAATCTTATTTTATTAAACCCATTCTATAGTTCAACCTGTATAAAATCCCTTTAATTTTTCATTATCTTTCACTTATGTACCTTCTATACAAGAGTTCCAGCTCATAATAGTAGTTCCAGTTCATTATTCCAGCTCATAACATAAGAGATAGAACTAAACCACTAAATTACCGACCAATTTCTCTCACCAGTAGCTTCTGTCCAGTTTTTGATCTTTTCACAGAAAATTCTGAACTAATTTCTCAACTTACTCTTTGATTATCAATTTGGATTCCTTCCTCAAGGATCAGAGTTACGAGATTGGATTTTGTTACCATCAATTGCTAAATTTGGAAATCATTTTACAGCTAGTATCAGCCAAACAGATATTCGTTTTATCCCATATTAGTAAAAACTCTGACAATTTAACATTATCTCTTAGATTGAGCAATTTTTTAAAGATAAGCAACAACAAGTCAATAATAACACTTTTCAAGTTTTCTTGAAGTTTTCAGTGGTACCCAAGACACCATTATTAACTCTCCTTAGTAAGACGATTCCTAATATCTAACTTAAAGACAATCTCATATAAAGACACTCATTAATCTTGTACTAGTATTTAAGATTATTAGTGATGTTTGCCATCTTATTAAAAGACTTTAAAGATATCTCATACCTCCTGTTGAGGCGTCATTCAAAACTAAACGGCTTTACTCTTCTTCACAACTTTAATAACACCCAAGTGAAGTAACAACTTTTTAATAAGGTAACCAAGGTTTGGAATTCCCTTCCCGATTCCGTTACTACATCATAATCTCGCACATCTTTCTAAGTTCTGCTTAAAACACACGATTTAAGTAATTTGGTTTACAAGTGATGTTCAAAATTTTACTTTTTTCTTTCTTCTCCTATTTTGTTGTATTAAATTTTTGAGATTCATTATTTTACCTCTACAGTGTTTGCACTCTTTTTCTGTTAATCTTAAGACACTTCTTCAGCCCTTCTATCCTATAGGTACTTGGTTTTCATTTGCTATAAGAGTTGTTAAATCTTTCACTCGCAGCCATGCGTTGAATAAATAAGTAATTATAAAGGTTGCAAAACGGCAATAATAGTTTTATTTATTCATTTCAATAAACGTGAAGGAGGGTGCCTGAAAAGAGCACCTCTCGCTAATACACATTCTCACAAATAACATCTATTTAGTGAAAAATATAGAAATAAAAATATGTAACACATGGCATTTCCGTAGTCCTCAAAGCATATAACAGTGGACAATTACATGGAATGTTAATAATATAAGAAAGGAAATTGCGACCTAATCTCTTCTATTTATCTTATTTAAGGTCTAAGCTAAGTTTGCAAAACTCGTGAAATATAAAGTTCTTATGATTTTCAAGTTTTTCTGTAAAGCCCTTTACTTTTACATAATAAAGTATTTATGAATAACTATTTATCAAAACACAATCAGTATAAATTTAATTCGAACTAAAAGTATTTTAATAAAATTGTTCATTTTTGGTTTATCTTCCGTAGTTTTAAATAATAATAATCTTTTAGAGCTTGTTCTTCAAATATTTTCATCGCAAAAAAGCTTTGAAAATATTTTCTTTCATTAGAAAGGTGAATGAAAAATACCATTCTATCAATGAACTGATTGTATTTAGAAAGCAAAATAAAATACTTCTTGAAATTTTTTATGAAATGTTTTACTAAAACTTTTCACAATATTCTAAATTATCTACTAGTTACTAGTCTTTTTATTTTTTATTCTGCAGTTCAATACTTTTATTTAAATTTACCAAACTTGCTAAAAGAAAACTCTAAAGCCTTTCTATAAAAAGCACAAAAGCTTATATACTCTATTAATTGTATTTATCATAAAAATATTTTATTTATTGAAAAAAATAGGAAAATATCTACTTGAAAAATAAAGATTGATAAAAAATCAGGTTTATGTTTGATTTAAAAGCATATTAAAAATGAATATTTTAAGAACAATATGAATTATTTAAAGGCAATATTTTATGGTACTTAGTAGTATTAGCTAAATACTATTCTATTTTAAATTTGAGTTTGTTCAACGTTGCTAGGACTGTAGAATCCAGATCTGAAATTACAAGTATGGTCAGACTATTTAAGTTTTAAAAAGTTTATTTGTACCTGGTTGCTTTGATATATGACATTACTGATAACACTATAAGAGACCCAAATAAACCAACAGCTAGAATAATCAGAATTATAGGTGATGGAG
Organism: Pegea sp. RAD2-039; assembly: GCA_034620365.1. Lineage (NCBI taxonomy): Eukaryota > Metazoa > Chordata > Thaliacea > Salpida > Salpidae > Pegea > Pegea sp. RAD2-039. The sequence continues at coordinate 673,174 of JAQGEQ010000225.1, forward strand.
GCTCATTTACAAATCCTAAGAACAAAATATTTGTTAATTATTGAAATTAATAAAGTAATTTTGAGGTAATATCCGAATAAAACTCACTGTAAGGTGTTGTTAACGGTGGTAATGTTGTTTCGTCATACCAAGGTGGTAAAACTTGAATGAAACATTAGAAAACATTATTTTCTGCCAGATAGCTTTGTATGAAACTTACCATAAACTCTCGCTGATGATTTACAGAAGTTTTCTGCGATATCTTTGGTGACGGTTTGCGAAATAATAATATCATACAACGATTTTGGCGTCTGTCTACTATTCCGTTTTCCTTTTATTTTAAAAGAGAAAGGTCTTGCCTCATCTTCTTCTACGAAATCTGTTCGACTCGTTGAACGATAGGATAAAGGTGGAAGTCCTAAAAAATTAGTTAAGTTTGATTAATCAAGATTCATTTTGTAGATAATGATTAACTTTAGAAGTTCACTCACCAGAACCACTTCCACTTCCACTTCCTTCAACAGCACTGCACCTCGTTTCATTTACATCTTCAGGGTTGATCTTATACTCCAGTGAGAGTTGATCTATTTGTGTCATCCAGTTGAGGTAATTTGGATCAGTTTCTTTGTCAAACTTGGTCACATTTCCTCCATTTCTTAATAGTTTTGCCAGCTAAACATAAGAAGTGATCAGAAAATCATCACAAATGAGATTTTATCAATTAGAGTCACTTGTTCATAATAAATATCTTCATCTTGCTCTCCATAGATGTCAATATGAGCATAAAAGTCTCGACCTTCACCAAGTTGTAACTGCTTAATGTAGTTGTCATAGTAACCACTTCCGCTTCCACTTCCTTGTCCGCTTCCGCTTCCGGAAGATTCTTCCGTTGAGTCCTTACTGCTCATCAGTAGTTTCAGCATTTCTTCTTTTGGTATTCTTCCTAAACCTAAGGAGAATTGGTTTATTAGTTGATGAAGTGGAAAAGAGAGTTGTAAGTTAGTTTGTACCTCTGACATAAAAATGAACTTTGGTCTCTGACCGGGTCCAAGGCTCATAATAATCAACTTCAATGTGCAGTCCTTCAACCTAAATCAAAATCAGCTTGTCAGCAATCGATCTATTAATTTCTAATTCTATTTAGTTTATACCTTTGGTATATAATCTTCTATTATTTTCATATTTTTAAAAGGTGTCTCACTCCAAAGATCTAAAACTACATCTTCTTCTAGATCTTCAATTATAAAAGATCCAATAAAAGCTAGAAATATTTTAATGTCATTTCAGATTTCGTGATTTTAGATTAGACTTACATGAATATGGAATAAAAGGTCCAGGAACTGAAAAAGAAATATATTTTAATTACATTTAATTTCAACAAACAAGAAATAACATCTTTTGAACCTGAAACTCACCTTGGACTTTTATTGTTGATGAGTTGATTTGTGCCAATATATTATCATCTTCTGCATCAAAGTAAATTAAACTTAGTTTAATTTCTTGTTCAATCTCAGGAGCTGTCTTAGCCTCATTTGTTGTTATCATTCCTTTAATGTATTTATCAACTACAAAAATTGAATCTTCTTCTATATTTAACTCCAGTTCTGTTTTATTCAGAAGAGTTTGAATCTGTTGAAAGATTCTTTTGTAAATTTACTCTTTTTTAACATTAAACAAAAATGTGAGATCAACTCACAACTGCTGGATCCTTGAGATTTGAAGTCACGTTTTCGTTTTTCAATTGGAACTCTATCTTAAAATGTCTTGGTCCTAAAAGTTCGAAATTCAATGAGACTTATAAATCAATTGTAAAGTTTTCAAATCTTACTTTCAATCAGGTCAACACTTTGATTTAGAACAGATCGTATATCAACATCAGGTTTAATTGATATATGAGCCAACAGCTTGTCCTCTTTTGTATGTTCAAAGTAATCCACTCTAACTATAGGATCAGTGTTCACAAAAATTTCTTTGGCCTAGTTAAAAAATATCATTAGTTTTCTGTAACTATGATTGTGTAGATGTCAACTAACAATTATGTTTATATATATGCAAAAAATAAACGAACTTTTTCTTTGAAGTCTTTTAAGATTGTACTTTCAATTGGTGGATATAAAGCCTCTACTTCTTCATATGTAAAATTTGCTATAATTGCAGTAACTATTTGATTATCTTTAATTTGTGGTACTACTGGTGTTGTATCTGATACATCTGGTGTTGTATCTGGTACATCTGGTGTTGTATCTGGTACTACTGGTATTGTATCTGGTACTGTTGGTGTTGTATCTGGTACTACTGGTGTTGTATCTGGTACATCTGGTGTTGTATCTGGTACTACTGGTGTTGTATCTGGTACTGTTGGTGTTGTATCTGATACATCTGGTGTTGTATCTGGTACTACTGGTGTTGTATCTTGTACCACTGGTGTTGTATCTGGTACCACTGGTGTTGTATCTGGTACATCTGGTGTTGTATCTGGTACATCTGGTGTTGTATCTGGTACATCTGGTGTTGTATCTGGTATTATTGGTGTTGTATCTGGTACTGTTGGTGTCGTATCTGGTTCCACTGGCGTTGTATCTGATACATATGGTGTTGTATCTGGTACTGTTGGTGTTGTACCTGGTACATCTGGTGTTGTACCTGGTAATATTGGTGTTGTATCTGGTACTACTGGTGTTGTATCTGATACATCTGGTGTTGTATCTGGTACATCTGGTGTTGTATCTGGTACATCTGGTGTTGTATCTGGTACTACTGGTGTTGTATCTGGTACTACTGGTGTTGTATCTGGTACATCTGGTGTTGTATCTGGTAATATTGGTGTTGTATCTGGTACTACTGGTGTTGTATCTGATACATCTGGTGTTGTATCTGGTACATCTGGTGTTGTATCTGGTACATCTGGTGTTGTATCTGGTACTACTGGTGTTGTATCTGATACATCTGGTGTTGTATCTGGTACTACTGGTGTTGTATCTGGTACTACTGGTGTTGTATCTGGTACATCTGGTGTTGTATCTGGTACTACTGGTGTTGTATCTGATACATCTGGTGTTGTATCTGGTACATCTGGTGTTGTATCTGGTACATCTGGTGTTGTATCTGGTACTACTGGTGTTGTATCTGATACATCTGGTGTTGTATCCGGTACTACTGGTGTTGTATCTGGTACTACTGGTGTTGTATCTGGTACATCTGGTGTTGTATCTGGTGCATCTGGTGTTGTATCTGGTATTATTGGTGTTGTATCTGGTACTGTTGGTGTCGTATCTGGTAGTATTGGTGTTGTATCTGCTATTGTAGTATTTGGTTCTTGTGATACTATATCCGGTGTGGTTTCCTCAGATTTTGGTGTTGATGTTATCACAATATCTTCATCAAATGCTCGCGCTAAAAATTAATCTTATTTCGTTAAAAGTTTTTGAAATGACAATAATTTTTATTAAACTAAAAGAACTTAAAAGTTTATAAACATGTTAAGATATTGAAGATATATATTTACTCTACAAAATTAATTTTTTCAATCAATTGACTCACGAATAACGATGAATCTGCTGAGTGAATCGCTGAATGTAGAATTAAGAGGGAATCTTTTAGAAACATATTTCAAAACTTGTTGTGTTAAATCATCAGGAACAAGGTTTTGACCTTCATTTGCATCAATGTAAACCTAAGAAATGTTTATGTTCAGAAATAACTGATCAAAATTTTATGTCTAACTTAACAACTTAATATGACTTTAACCAAAGAAATTCTCACAAAAAAGCTTAAAATATTCGTTTTAAGTATAATTCATCAAACAGTTTTTATAATTTAATTCATAAGATCTTTGAAATGATCACAGAAACCTTTGAGCGGAGCTTAGATGTATTCTTGAGAGGTTCTAAACGATGAAAATAAACTTTCTTAACTTTTGGTCCATTTTCAAACAAAGATATTTGGAACTGTAAATAAAGTCACTTTATAGAATAACTTTTTTACTACTACAATATGAACTTACTAATTTTACAATTTCATTAATCGTTTCAACAGGTACTGATGTTTGATTGTTTGGTAATTCAATATCAACTTCACCAGTAAACAAACGAATAATATTCGATGAAATCGACAGTTTATTTGGAGGGTTAATCCCATTTATCTCAATATCAGTTGAAGGAAGCGAAATATTTTCTAATTTCTTCAAAACTTCAGGTGTAAGAGAAAAGTTTTTAAACTTCACCTAGGAAACAAGTTTTTAGCTTCAACCAAATTAAATCTTTGATCCACTTACATTGAAATGAGCCAAAATTTCTGGGTAAAAACTAATTTGGTAATATTGAGGAGTTATATTAACATAATCTGATCCATTTAAAGCTTCATAAATTGAAGTTAGAAGAAGCTGGTCTGCGATATTTCGATCAAATCCTTTTTTATTCTTCAAAATATTATCTCGAGCTGGTGACTGTGCCAACATGTTTGCCTTTCCAATTATTGTCACGTGATCTAAATATGAAATTATAAATATTTGGAATTCTCAATCAACTGAAGAACAAACCTTCGTCTTTATCAATTTGTCGGATGTAAGTTGTGACGTTTGAAGTATTGATATCAAACAAGATAGTTTCATTTGTGATTGATAGCAAGGAAATATCTGATAATAAATCTTGGTTCAGTGGTTTGAAGAGTTTTTAAAATAGATAAATAGACTAACCTGAGATATTTAAATCGTTTAATTTCATTCGAATAATTTCAGTTTGTTCAAAAGGTCCGTAGAGTAAGTCTTTAGAGAATTCTAATTCGGCGATGAACTTTAAACTATCATTGAAGTCTTTTTGAAATCTGTAAAGTATTTGATAAATATTTGATGTAGTTTTGTAATGAGATAAAAACCTGATGAAATTTGTTGATTGAATTCCAGTTTCAGGTAATAATGAAATTATCTTTTTAAAACTTCTATTAATTTCACTTCTGATATTTAAATTTGGTTTCAATAACTTCATTTTCATTTCTTCTGATAATTTCTCAAGTAGATAGGCTTCGAAATAAAACTTTCTTGGAATATCTATTCGGACACTATCAAGTAAGAAACTGAAAAATAATTTTGCCTTTAGTGTTTACAACTTAGAAAAATTGAATTCTTACGCTTTGTTGTCCATCAAGTTTGCCACAAAGCTATTCTTCAAACTTTCTTCGATGTATTTTGGATCAATAATATTACTATTAATTACAAAATGACTTCGAACGAATGAAGATTGTGGAGAGAAGTATTGAACAAATGAAACAACTTCATAAGTACTATTCAATCCCAACAACATATCATTCAACTGCAAGTTAATTTGCAAATCTCGGTTCTACCAATCAAATTTCAAGCTTACTATTTCTGTAGTCTTATTCTGTTGTTCTTTAAAAAATTCACTGAAATAGTCACGTGATAACTCAAATATTTCAGGTTCCTTAAATTGTTGTGTTATAAAGGTGATTTCCCCGTTATAAAACTCTGCAGGTGAATATAATCGATCCAATGTTTTTAAGATTTCAAAACTCTAACTTACTAGGTGGACCGAACTTTCTACTCAACAAAACTGTCACATTAAAGTCTTCTGTGTCTACAGTGATAGAGTCATCTAAATACAAAAATTTGAGATTTTATCAAACAGAAAAAGGTTTGAAAAGACGCTTGTTGTAACCTTCAATCTTATTTTGATTTGAGAGAAGTTTTCGATATTGCTGAGTCATCTCAAATGGATCTGAAAGCTCATTTTTCTTCATATTAAATTGGAAGAAGACTTTAAATCTATCTCCAAAAGTTGGGAAGACACTGTAGAAAGATGAAAATATATTTTTTTTTAATCAAATTTGTATTTTTTGCTAACTCTGTAATTTCTAGTTCTTCGATTTGAGAATTTTCATTCGGAATCTCTTTTTTGTTATAAAGATCTTTTATGAAGTCTGCTAAGTGAGAAACATTTGGTTTTTGGAAGTATATGTCATTTCCTTTTATGACGTCACTAGTGATATGAGCTTCACCAAGGAAGTTTCGTTTGCTAGCAACAGTGATGTTACGTCCAAATCTGTAGAAGAATCTCAACTAAAAGTTTCATGAATTTATGAAAGTTTTCTTACATCAATTGATTGTCTTTTTCTCTATCACTAAACTGTTGTAAAAGATCTTTTATAAGATCTTTATCTGATGAGTTTGATTTAATTATAAAATTAGCTGAGAACTCTTCATCTGAAGTAGGTTGGAAATATTGGACATCTATTTGAGATGGTTTGAAATCTGTCAAAGCTGCTCTCAGCTATGTAAATAAAATGATTGTAAAGATGAATTTTATTATAAATTGAAGCAAACCAGAATCTCTGTCCATTCTGTTTGTACTTGGAATGATTTACTCTTATTGTTCTTCATCATTTCTTCAAATGAGTAGTCGATTGATTCTTTTGGAAATTCGAAGAGAACGCGCGCGTTAACGACTTCTACAAAAACAGTAGTTAGAAAAAACTGCCTCAAAATTGTTTCAAGTACCTGTCAAGTTATCAGAAGGCAGAGGTGGTAGAGTAACTGAAACAAATAAGTCATTAAATTCTAGAAATCTCTAACGCTTCTTGCTTACAATATATCTCGATGTGGTGGAACAACCCATCACTTGATGACGTCATCATTGAATGACGTAACAGGTCATTAAGGTTGGTTTCCAGTTGCGAAGGACCGATGTTATCGTATTCAGACATGGTTACATCGAATGTGATGACGTCATTGATGATGTCATTTATAGCGATGTTATCCACGTGACTTGGTAGCATATTATCACGTGCAGCGAGAAGTTGTTTCAACTGAAATGAAATGAAATTAATTGAAGTTTTTGAAATTTTGCTTGAAGTACCGTTTGATTGACAGATGAAATATCAGCTGATGTATTTGCGAGTAGGGCGCGTCCCAAATACTTTCGTTTTATTGGAAGTTTGAGACTTGAAGAAAGAAGAGGAACTGTGAAAGATCAAGAAGATGATTTATTGTCGAGTCAGATTTTTCAACAAACTTTTAAAGAATGAAGAAATCTTATTTTCTAGTTGTTTTCTTAAAATCCTTAGAGGGTGAACATCATCTTTTACTGCAATTGTCATATGAACTAAAATGGTGTTTGCCCATTCTTCCCTTGATTCGAAATATTGAACTCCACTACCATCTAGAAGTTGAAAGAATTAATAAAATAGAAAATACTGATCAGATTCTCACTGATATTAAGGAGATAAGATTGAGGAGTGAATCCAAGAGCTAATCTCAAAGTCTCATTTTGTGTCTTTATCATCTCTTCGAATTTATCTGCTTCTTTCATATATAAATGAATATTTTCTGTTTTTTGACCAATCAGCTCAATAGAAACTGTAAAAAAGACCGATAAATCGCTATTTCGATGACGTCATCAAACAATAAAGCACCTTGGAGTGGTAGACCAATAACTTTTCCAGCTGGTTTCACTTGAACTGAGCTCTTTATAATCTCTACGTTTTCATAAAACGATTTGAGATTATTTTTGATCGCTTTTTTCACAAACGAAGGATTTAATTCGGAAACATTTTCAGATTTTATCTTCATCTCAATCAAGATCTGATCTTCATCATTCATATAACTTGGAGGAAGCTGAAAGAGTTTGATTAAAAATCAGAAACTTTTTAACAAGTTGTCAAACCTCTAAGTAATCTTTATCTATTGTCATAGCAACGCCAGATGCAGCCAGCTGTGACGTGATGACGTCATCAAGCAGTCGACGAATAGATGAACCACTGTTAAATATCTGTTCTTGTTGCATCTTTGTGAGGTTCTTCAGTAACATCTCGACTCGCATTTCGCGAACAACTGAAGAAAGAATGAAGATTAGGAAGATCAGGAAGATCACTTGTCAGCTCCTTACTGTTCATCATCACTTTTGAATCCATGACTGCTTCTTCCTTTTTATCTGAGAGCGCGGACTTGAGTAGAGATTTAATTTCATCTTCTACATCTCGCTTCATTGAGTTCACATTTACATGAGCCATAATCCTAAGATGAGAACGATCTTAAAGATCACTGAGTGGATGGAAGAAGAAGATAAACTAACATGAACGATGGTGGTGTTAAAGGTTCAAAATATGCAAAATTGAATCGGAAGTTTGGAGCGGAATTCGCTGCTTTGTTCAAAACACTCATGACGTCGTTACGAAGTGTCACGTGACGCTTCGATTTTGAGTTGTAGATGACGTCATAGACATAAGGAGGAGGTACACGTAGGGTGATGGCAACTGAGTGCTTGTAGCGACCTCTAGTGATGAAAGTTGGAGCTGGAGGAGGAACTGGAGGAGGAACCGGAGGTGGAATCGTTGTGATGTCCACGAAAGGTGTTTGAGTCGCTAAAATTTGTTGGTTGAAATATTGTAAGAACGATTTGAATCGAAGAGTTACTTTGAACAGTTGTTGGAATGAAAGTTGGAGGTGGAGGTGGTAATGTTGGAGGTAGAGGTGGTGTTGTGAAGATATCATCTATTTAAATTATATAATTAATCTGCTGCAGCTTCAAATTATTAGATTTAAACCTGTTTTGTTGACTTGAAACTGTTGTGAGGTGATATTCAAATTTCCTGATATTGTGATGAATATAAAAGTGTAGGTATTCGAATCATTTAAGATTCTTACTTTAAAACTTTCATTTTCAAATCTAAAATTAAATTTTAAAGTTTTAAAACACTTTTTTTTATGAGTGAACTCAAAAACTTACTCTTTTTTAATTATTAGAGTGTCTAATAAACTTTCATTTTTATCTGAATTTCTTATTTCCATCAGATAATAATCTTTAACTCCATTTGCTGCTTCAAACTTAACAAGAAAGTTTTCATCAACAACTTTGATAGTTGCTTCTTCAACAGGACTTGGCGATAATCTAATTTGTTTAGAAGATTTTTTTCCCAACATCTTTTCATATCGTGGGAACCCTTGAACTGAGTAAATCTCTCCTGGCGTTAGCTCATCAAATGAAGTTTGATTCAAGCTGTTTGTAGATGGAATAGTTTCTTCAGACAACAGATTAATTCTAAGAATCAAATAGAATATCAAAATTCAATTTTCAACAAATTTATTTCTACTTTTTGTATAATTGAAACGTATATGATAAAGCTCTTGGTAATGTCTTCCAATCAACCATGATTTTGTTGGTTTTATTACTTGAAAGTTGAAAATCTAGAACTGAACCTGAACAACATTTTCAGTTTAAACTTGTAGTTACTGATGAATAACCTCACCTGGTCGGAACTCAAAGTTCGAGGAATTTTTCGATAACACTCCAGCGAAAGTAATAAATTTAAAAACAAATTTTTCATCTTCAATTTCTCTTTTAATGTCAAAAACAACTCCTTTCATCTCATCACTAATTCCAAATTAACAATCAATTAAAGTTCTTTAAGTATCTATCGACTTCTTACCCATTTAGAACAAGTTTCTGTTGAAGTACTTGAAGCTGGTTGGTTGTGTTCAGCATAATTACTTGATAATGAGTTTTATTTCCTTCTGCTGGTTGAAATTTTACTTCAACTTTGGTTTTGTTTACAATATTTGCTTCAGCTTCAACCACTTCAGTCGGGACTGTTTTAAATCGTAAAAGTTATCAAAGAATGATATTTAAATGAGTCTATGTACCAGTTTGTTGAATTAATGATGAATATGTTTTAACTTTTCCATTTAAAATTGGTGAAATTGAAATATTGTAGATGTTTCCAGGATAAAGTCCATTAATTTCAAAAGATCTATAATATTGATGTTTAAAGTTGAAAAAGAAATTAATTTATTGATATTTAAATGTTTCAAACCTATTAGTTGAAGACGTTGAATCATTAAATTCAATAATTTTTTCAATTGAGTTTTTGGATGGCAACAAAATGTTAAAGTATTTCAAACTATATTCATCTTCTTCATCAAGAGCAGACCATTTTAAAGTTATTTTTCTCTGTTCTATTTCCGAAACTTCTACTTTTAATTTTTCTATAAATCAATTGTTCATTTATATTATTAACTTACAACTTTTTCATAAAACCTTTAGAAATAAACCAAAATAAGAAATCAATAAACTAATAGATAATTTTAAAAGTATAATTTTGTGAACCTAATTTAATTTCATCTTGAATTATTGGTCCGCTATAATCTGAGAAAAGAGCTTGAATAGAAACTTTATAAATTTCACCAATGGTCATATTAGAAAATACAGCTGAACTAATTTGACCGTCAACTTCCAGTTCATTAATAATAGTTTCAGGATCATCCCTAAAAATTTGAAATTAAATATCTAAGTAAACTGCTGATGATAAGATTACTTTTTGAAAACTGTCAAATTGTAACCAATGGCAGCTGGTTTTAGAACCCAGTTTACTAAAATTTCATCCCCATTGTCAACAGATACGTCCAACTTCATTTGAACATCTTGAAATAAAAATCTTGAATTTTGTGTCTTTTATAAATCAGTTTCTAACCTGGTTTTGCTGTGAAGTTAATTTGTTGGGAATGTAATTGGTTTGATATAGTGATAATCCCAACTTTATAACTTGATGTTGCTTCAATATTGTCAACTTCAAACTCTAGTGTCGCACGCTCTTCTCTGTTTTACATTTCAAAATTTATTTAAAGTTTTTTTTTATAAAGTTTGTGGGAAGCACCTTGGATAACTTTTGATATTTTCAACTTTCACTGAAGTCCCAAATTTATTTGTTTCAAATAATGTCAGGTTATATGAAGTCTTTTCTCCTATTGCTGCTTCAAATTTTTTGACAATAACTTTGTTTGGTAATCTCACAAATACATCAGCATTAGTCACTACGTTTGGATCTAAAAAAATGGAATTGATAATTGAGAAATTTGAGTTAATGTTCAAATACTCACAAGTTTGTAAGATCTTTTTAGCTCCTTTCAACTTGCTCCCGTTTTTAAGAGGTGAAAGCGAAATGTTGTAGAAGCTTCCCGCCACTAATGGTTTCAAAGTAACAGAATCACTAAAAACACTTCATTTAAATTTATTGTTGTTTTTATTTACAACAATTTAAACCTTCCAGAAGAAATTAGCTTTTCAGTGAAGTTTTTGGAATTGTTTAATCCATATTTAACCAAATAGGAGATATTTGTTGGAAGAGGACTCCAATTAAGCTTCAAGCTACTGTTAGTTCTGTGTGTCAAGTTGAATCCAATAGTTTCTAGTTAAAATATTTAAACTTTCACTAATTTGTGGCAAGTTTTTACCAAAATATTTACAAAAATGAAAAAGTAATTTACTTTGATTTAAAATTTAAAAAACTTTTTTTATTAAAATAAGAAATGAATTTTTTTTTACAAATGTACATCAATAAAGATTCTTACTCAGAAAGATTGTTTGTTGAACTTCTGTGGTAAGAGTTGAAGACTTTGCAAGAGCTCTAACGAAATATAGATTATCTAACTCTAAATCTTTTAAAACTACTTCACTAAGATTCTGTGTTGATTCAATTGTAACATTTCGAATAATCGAGTCTTGTGTTTCACTAAAATAAATGCTGAAATAGATTAAGAACTTCAAAGTATTTTGTGGCTTCTTACTTTCGAGAAAGTAAAAATTGATAATTTGTGAATCTCAGATAAGGATACCAGATAATTTTGATGTCATTTAAGTTGACGATTTCTGTTTCAATACTAAATTGACCATCTAAAGAATTTGAGATCAATTTAAAAAACATGTAAGAAGTTGATTCATTTAAAAATTTCAATTTCTATCTACCTTCTTTGATATCAAAATAGTCCGATGTGGCTGTTAATTTACCAGAAACAGTAATAAACAACAAAACCAAAGGCTCCTTTTTACTCACTTCAAATTGAGTTTCAGATCTTAAGAAGAAGAGTTAGAATTTTTTATTAGAAATCAATTTAAGCTCCTCACTTATCAGATTTAACATCTTTCTTAGCAAGTCGTTTTCTTCCCTTCTTTTGAAGCAACAAAACCATATAATAATCTTTAGAACCTTCAGCCGGTTTAAATTGAACATTAATCTTCAAATCTTTTCCTAATACTCCAAAAGCCTCAATCACAGGCGACGGAGCTAAAAAATAAAACGATTTAAGTTTTAAAATTTTATTTTTACAATTTTTTTGAAAATAAAAATTTTTTCCTGACTCAATCACGACACCAAAATTCCTTTTTTTTTGAAAATTGAGTTAAATAAATATGATTTGAACATTTTTTAACTAGTGATAAATAATAATGTCTCCATTTACTTATTTTGTTCGTTTGATTCATAAATTTTGTTCACTTATTGTTCCTATTTTTATGAATTAATTATCTTTAAATATGGTTCTTGAGACTTTTTCATTATGCTCATATTTCATTCGCTATAACAGCTGCTTTGTCATAATCAACCATGCGTTGAATAAAATAAATAAATAATTACAAAATATCCAATGAGTTAATTAGAAGTTTATCAACACAAGCTTACGTGTTCTGGTCTCTAATGAATAACTTTTGAATTGTCTTCCATCTTGGATTGGAGTAACTCTTATTTTATAATTAGTTCCTGGCTTTAATTGATCTATTTGGTGAATGAACCTAAATACAATGAAGTTGATAAATAAGTAATTTTTAAAATAATCAACTTACCGTTTACCAACTTGTGCTGGAACTGTCTTATTTGAAACCAAACCATTTGAATCAGTTACTATTATGGAGTATTTGTGATTTGGATTTAAAGGGAAAAAAGTTATATTAACTTGAGTTTGAGTAGCACCCTCAACCAGCACAGCTAGATTTCCTGAAAGTTTACAAAAAGTAAAATTTAATATCTTAAGAAGATTAAAATGAGTAAGAACCTGTTTTAGAAGTATCTTGTGTTGTTAATACATCTCCTGATGAAAGGTTTGCGGATGCAAAGATTTTATAAACTTCATCATATTGTAGGTCTTCTAGGAACAACTTATTTGTGTTTGGATCTACTTCTATTATTTGTTGGAAAGTATTTTGTGAACTTCTATAAATAACAATTAAATTAAACAACTTTTAAACATCAATATTTAAAAAAATATAAAACAATTTGGATATGTAAATATATTAAACAAAAGTTGGAAAAAATGTTGAATTTCAAATTAGTTTTTTTATTTAGTTGATTCGTAGAAACACTCTAATTTCAAAAAAAAACTTTTGATTGTTTTGCAAAACAAGTAAAACCGATAAAATAAATCATCTTCACACTCTAATGTTAGAGTATTTAAAATTATAAATCAAGTCCCAGCAAAAGCCTTACCTTAAAGCTATTTTAAACAAATAAGATGTAGAAGTCAGAATTTGATTCCAACTTAACTTGAAAGATGTTCCATTAATTAGTTCAGTTTTTAAACCAAACACCTCTTCAACTGTGAGTCAGAATTTGTCAGAGAGAATTCAAAAAAATAAAAGATCAAAATCACCATCTTGGACATTAAATGGATCAGATGTAGCTGAAAGATTTCCTTCTAGAGTTTCGATGATGACGTAATACTTCGTGTCAATGACGTCATCACTAACATCAAAACTCGCTCTCAAAGGATCGGTGCTGTTGATGAAAGATTTTGATGAAAGATTAACATCAAAAAATCGATGAAAAAACCTCGAAAGTTTGACAGAAGCATAATTAGTTGATCCATCAAAAGATACTAATGTAACAATATAGGAAGAAGCAAGTCCTTGAGGAGCTTCAAACACGATCTTAACTTCCGAAGAAGTTTCTTTCCAAGCGAGAACATTAAAGACTTTTTCTGGATCTAAGATCATTGAGATTTAACAAACGTCGATGAAGAGTTTTCAACTCACAAGTTTGAATTTGTAAATTTGTTTCACCAATAACTTTTCCATACTGTGACGTCATCACTGTGACGTCATATACAGCACCAGGCGTTAGTGACGTCATTAGGTATTGGATAGTTTCGCTGTATGAAGAATCAATTATAAATATGAATTTTGGAAAAGGTTTTCAAGTCACCCTTGATCAACTGATAAGATCTGTTCTTCTTTTTCTTCATTTGTGTCTTGATTTAGATATTTGATTTTGTATTCATGATTACTATTCAATGACTTCCAAATCAGTTGAATGGATTTTGTTGTTACATTAACAACATCAACTTGAAGTTGATCTGATGAAAGATTATTTAGAAAAAGTCTTGAGAAGCTCAATAACTGAACTCACCTAAACTGATGCTTTTATTGAATTCAATTCCAACGAATTCCTCGAATATTGGTAATAATTTAACCAAATAGTTTTCTCCAATCTTCAAATTATCGAAAGTAATCTCGCGTTGCTTCCCGATCTCTCTTGGGAACACGGACGAACTCCTTATGACATCATCAGGTAGATTTCTGTTTGAATTGATGTAAATGTTTATGATAAAAGTAGAATGATTGAAGTTACTTGTAGAAGATTGTGAAAGAGTATCTTTGTACGTCTTCATCATTTTCAATCCATAAAACTTTTATAGAATTTCCGTTAATTGAAGTCAAATTGAATTCAAGTAAATCCACTGCAAAAGAAATTCAATAAAATTTTTGTAGAAAAAAACAAAATTTTCTATTTTCATCTTTTTTAAAAAGATTTTAATCTGAAAAAGTATCTTCTAATTTTACAAACAATAAAATATCTTTAAGAAGCAATTCATGACATGTTTAAGATTTCGAAAATATTTGATTTAATCTTCTTTAAAATCTTAAAGATTTGGGAGAAATGAAAATATGAAATGAACCAACCTGTTGATACATTTATTTGAGACATCAACTGATATCCTGATTGTAAGTTTGCATTTGCGAAAATGATATAATCTTGTGAATGTTGAAGATTATCAAATATAATTTCATTTACATCGTTGAAAACAGTTTGATTTTTTATTGGTGTTTGTAGATCTTTACTATAAATATAAACAATTATATTTACTAATCAGTTGTAAGAATAAAAAGATTAAAAAGTTTTATTTTCAAAATTAATATTTTTGAATATCTAAGATATTTTATACTTTTTGAAAACTGCAAAAGTGAAGTTATTGGTTTGATTGATTGGCAACCAGTTTACTTGGATGGTTGTCCCATTAACCAATTTCGCTTTTAATCCAAATAACTTTGAAACTGTTGAAGAAAATTTCAAATAATTTCTCTGAAATCGATTTCACTTGAAACAAAATCACCATCTTGGACATTAAATGGATCAGATGTAGCTGAAAGATTTCCTTGTAGAGTTTCGATGATGACGTAATACTTCGTGTCAATGACGTCATCACTAACATCAAAACTCACTCTCAAAGGATCGGTGCTGTTGATGAAAGATTTTGATGAAAGATTAACATCAAAAAGTCGATGAAGAAACCTCGAAAGTTTGACAGAAGTATAATTAGTTGATCCATCAAAAGATACTAATGTAACAATATAAGAAGAAGCAAGTCCTTGAGGAGCTTCAAACACGATCTTAACTTTCGAAGAAGTTTCTTTCCAAGCGAGAACATTAAAGACTTTTTCTGGATCTAAGATCATTGAGATTTAACAAACGTCGATGAAGAGTTTTCAACTCACAAGTTTGAATTTGTAAATTTGTTTCACCAATTTCACTTGCATTCTGTGACGTCATCACTGTGACGTCATATACAGCACCAGGCGTTAGTGACGTCATTAGGTATTGGATAGTTTCGCTGTATGAAGAATCAATTATAAATATGAATTTTGGAAAAGGTTTTCAAGTCACCCTTGATCAACTGATAAGATCTGTTCTTCTTTTTCTTCATTTGTGTCTTGATTTAGATATTTGATTTTGTATTCATGATTACTATTCAATGACTTCCAAATCAGTTGAATGGATTTTGTTGTTACATCAACAACATCAACTTGAAGTTGATCTGATGAAAGATTATTTAGAAAAAGTCTTGAGAAGCTCAATAACTGAACTCACCTAAACTGATGCTTTTATTGAATTCAATTCCAACGAATTCCTCGAATATTGGTAATAATTTAACCAAATAGTTTTCTCCAATCTTCAAATTATCGAAAGTAATCTCGCGTTGCTTCCCGATCTCTCTTGGGAACACGGACGAACTCCTTATGACATCATCAGGTAGATTTCTGTTTGAATTGATGTAAATGTTTATGATAAAAGTAGAATGATTGAAGTTACTTGTAGAAGATTGTGAAAGAGTATCTTTGTACGTCTTCATCATTTTCAATCCATAAAACTTTTATAGAATTTCCGTTAATTGAAGTCAAATTGAATTCAAGTAAATCCACTGCAAAAGAAATTCAATAAAATTTTTGTAGAAAAAAACAAAATTTTCTATTTTCATCTTTTTTAAAAAGATTTTAATCTGAAAAAGTATCTTCTAATTTTACAAACAATAAAATATCTTTAAGAAGCAATTCATGACATGTTTAAAATTTCGAAAATATTTGATTTAATCTTCTTTAAAATCTTAAAGATTTGGGAGAAATGAAAATATGAAATGAACCAACCTGTTGATACATTTATTTGAGACATCAACTGATATCCTGATTGTAAGTTTGCATTTGCGAAAATGATATAATCTTGTGAATGTTGAAGATTATCAAATATAATTTCATTTACATCGTTGAAAACAGTTTGATTTTTTATTGGTGTTTGTAGATCTTTACTATAAATATAAACAATTATATTTACTAATCAGTTGTAAGAATAAAAAGATTAAAAAGTTTTATTTTCAAAATTAATATTTTTGAATATCTAAGATATTTTATACTTTTTGAAAACTGCAAAAGTGAAGTTATTGGTTTGATTGATTGGCAACCAGTTTACTTGGATGGTTGTCCCATTAACCAATTTCGCTTTTAATCCAAATAACTTTGAAACTGTTGAAGAAAATTTCAAATAATTTCTCTGAAATCGATTTCACTTGAAACAAAATCACCATCTTGGACATTAAATGGATCAGATGTAGCTGAAAGATTTCCTTGTAGAGTTTCGATGATGACGTAATACTTCGTGTCAATGACGTCATCACTAACATCAAAACTCACTCTCAAAGGATCGGTGCTGTTGATGAAAGATTTTGATGAAAGATTAACATCAAAAAGTCGATGAAGAAACCTCGAAAGTTTGACAGAAGTATAATTAGTTGATCCATCAAAAGATACTAATGTAACAATATAAGAAGAAGCAAGTCCTTGAGGAGCTTCAAACACGATCTTAACTTTCGAAGAAGTTTCTTTCCAAGCGAGAACATTAAAGACTTTTTCTGGATCTAAGATCATTGAGATTTAACAAACGTCGATGAAGAGTTTTCAACTCACAAGTTTGAATTTGTAAATTTGTTTCACCAATTTCACTTGCATTCTGTGACGTCATCACTGTGACGTCATATACAGCACCAGGCGTTAGTGACGTCATTAGGTATTGGATAGTTTCGCTGTATGAAGATATCAATTATAAATATGAATTTTGGAAAAGGTTTTCAAGTCACCCTTGATCAACTGATAAGATCTGTTCTTCTTTTTCTTCATCTGTGTCTTGATCTAGATATTTGATTTTGTATTCATGATTACTATTCAATGACTTCCAAATCAGTTGAATGGATTTTGTTGTTACATTAACAACATCAACTTGAAGTTGATCTGATGAAAGATTATTTAGAAAAATTCTTGAGAAGCTCAATAACTGAACTCACCTAAACTGATGCTTTTATTGAATTCAATTCCAACGAATTCCTCGAATATTGGTAATAATTTAACCAAATAGTTTTCTCCAATCTTCAAATTATCGAAAGTAATCTCGCGTTGCTTCCCGATCTCTCTTGGGAACACGGACGAACTCCTTATGACATCATCAGGTAGATTTCTGTTTGAATTGATGTAAATGTTTATGATAAAAGTAGAATGATTGAAGTTACTTGTAGAAGATTGTGAAAGAGTATCTTTGTACGTCTTCATCATTTTCAATCCATAAAACTTTTATAGAATTTCCGTTAATTGAAGTCAAATTGAATTCAAGTAAATCCACTGCAAAAGAAATTCAATAAAATTTTTGTAGAAAAAACAAAATTTTCTATTTTCATCTTTTTTAAAAAGAATTTAATCTGAAAAAGTATCTTCTAATTTTACAAACAATAAAATATCTTTAAGAAGCAATTCATGACATGTTTAAAATTTCGAAAAGATTTGATTTAATCTTCTTTAAAATCTTAAAGATTTGGGAGAAATGAAAATATGAAATGAACCAACCTGTTGATACATTTATTTGAGACATCAACTGATACCCTGATTGTAAGTTTGCATTTGCGACAATGATATAATCTTGTGAATGTTGAAGATTATCAAATATAATTTCATTTACATCGTTGAAAACAGTTTGATTTTTTATTGGTGTTTGTAGATCTTTACTATAAATATAAACAATTATATTTACTAATCAGTTGTAAGAATAAAAAGATTAAAAAGTTTTATTTTCAAAATTAATATTTTTGAATATCTAGGATATTTTATACTTTTTGAAAACTGCAAAAGTGAAGTTATTGGTTTGATTGATTGGCAACCAGTTTACTTGGATGGTTGTCCCATTAACCAATTTCGCTTTCAATCCAAATAACTTTGAAACTGTTAAAGAAAATTTCAAATAATTTCTCTGAAATCAATTTCACTTGAAACAAAATCACCATCTTGGACATTAAATGGATCAGATGTAGCTGAAAGATTTCCTTGTAGAGTTTCGATGATGACGTAATACTTCGTGTCAATGACGTCATCACTAACATCAAAACTCGCTCTCAAAGGATCGGTGCTGTTGATGAAAGATTTTGATGAAAGATTAACATCAAAAAATCGATGAAAAAACCTCGAAAGTTTGACAGAAGTATAATTAGTTGATCCATCAAAAGATACTAATGTAACAATATAGGAAGAAGCAAGTCCTTGAGGAGCTTCAAACACGATCTTAACTTTCGAAGAAGTTTCTTTCCAAGCGAGAACATTAAAGACTTTTTCTGGATCTAAGATCATTGAAATTTAACAAACGTCGATGAAGAGTTTTCAACTCACAAGTTTGAATTTGTAAATTTGTTTCACCAATTTCACTTGCATTCTGTGACGTCATCACTGTGACGTCATATACAGCACCAGGCGTTAGTGACGTCATTAGGTATTGGATAGTTTTGCTGTATGAAGATATCAATTATAAATATGAATTTTGGAAAAGGTTTTCAAGTCACCCTTGATCAACTGATAAGATCTGTTCTTCTTTTTCTTCATTTGTGTCTTGATTTAGATATTTGATTTTGTATTCATGATTACTATTCAATGACTTCCAAATCAGTTGAATGGATTTTGTTGTTACATCAACAACATCAACTTGAAGTTGATCTGATGAAAGATTATTTAGAAAAAGTCTTGAGAAGCTCAATAACTGAACTCACCTAAACTGATGCTTTTATTGAATTCAATTCCAACGAATTCCTCGAATATTGGTAATAATTTAACCAAATAGTTTTCTCCAATCTTCAAATTATCGAAAGTAATCTCGCGTTGCTTCCCGATCTCTCTTGGGAACACGGACGAACTCCTTATGACATCATCAGGTAGATTTCTGTTTGAATTGATGTAAATGTTTATGATAAAAGTAGAATGATTGAAGTTACTTGTAGAAGATTGTGAAAGAGTATCTTTGTACGTCTTCATCATTTTCAATCCATAAAACTTTTATAGAATTTCCGTTAATTGAAGTCAAATTGAATTCAAGTAAATCCACTGCAAAAGAAATTCAATAAAATTTTTGTAGAAAAAAACAAAATTTTCTATT
Source organism: Pegea sp. RAD2-039 (assembly GCA_034620365.1). Taxonomy (NCBI): domain Eukaryota; kingdom Metazoa; phylum Chordata; class Thaliacea; order Salpida; family Salpidae; genus Pegea; species Pegea sp. RAD2-039. The sequence goes on from JAQGEQ010000225.1 coordinate 692,935, forward strand.
TTCATCTTTTTTAAAAAGATTTTAATCTGAAAAAGTATCTTCTAATTTTACAAACAATAAAATATCTTTAAGAAGCAATTCATGACATGTTTAAAATTTCAAAATATTTGATTTAATCTTCTTTAAAATCTTAAAGATTTGGGAGAAATGAAAATATGAAATGAACCAACCTGTTGATACATTTATTTGAGACATCAACTGATACCCTGATTGTAAGTTTGCATTTGCGACAATGATATAATCTTGTGAATGTTGAAGATTATCAAATATAATTTGATTTACATCGTTGAAAACAGTTTGATTTTTTATTGGTGTTTGTAGATCTTTACTATAAATATAAACAATTATATTTACTAATCAGTTGTAAGAATAAAAAGATTAAAAAGTTTTATTTTCAAAATTAATATTTTTGAATATCTAAGATATTTTATACTTTTTGAAAACTGCAAAAGTGAAGTTATTGGTTTGATTGATTGGCAACCAGTTTACTTGGATGGTTGTCCCATTAACCAATTTCGCTTTCAATCCAAATAACTTTGAAACTGTTGAAGAAAATTTCAAATAATTTCTCTGAAATCGATTTCACTTGAAACAAAATCACCATCTTGGACATTAAATGGATCAGATGTAGCTGAAAGATTTCCTTGTAGAGTTTCGATGATGACGTAATACTTCGTGTCAATGACGTCATCACTAACATCAAAACTCGCTCTCAAAGGATCGGTGCTGTTGATGAGAGATTTTGATGAAAGATTAACATCAAAAAGTCGATGAAGAAACCTCGAAAGTTTGACAGAAGTATAATTAGTTGATCCATCAAAAGATACTAATGTAACAATATAGGAAGAAGCAAGTCCTTGAGGAGCTTCGAACACGATCTTAACTTCCGAAGAAGTTTCTTTCCAAGCGAGAACATTAAAGACTTTTTCTGGATCTAAGATCATTGAGATTTAACAAACGTCGATGAAGAGTTTTCAACTCACAAGTTTGAATTTGTAAATTTGTTTCACCAATTTCACTTGCATTCTGTGACGTCATCACTGTGACGTCATATACAGCACCAGGCGTTAGTGACGTCATTAGGTATTGGATAGTTTCGCTGTATGAAGATATCAATTATAAATATGAATTTTGGAAAAGGTTTTCAAGTCACCCTTGATCAACTGATAAGATCTGTTCTTCTTTTTCTTCATCTGTGTCTTGATTTAGATATTTGATTTTGTATTCATGATTACTATTCAATGACTTCCAAATCAGTTGAATGGATTTTGTTGTTACATTAACAACATCAACTTGAAGTTGATCTGATGAAAGATTATTTGTGAAGTTCTTTTAGAAAGAAAATAGTGTAGTGAACTCACTGAGGTAGATTGAGATATTAAACTGTTTTCCATATGAAGTCGAAAATACTGGCACTAGTGAAATTGTATAATCTCTTCCTAAATCTAAATCATTAAAAAATATTTCTCTTTCTTCACCAACAGCAGAAGATTTTTCAAAGATTTCATAAATGATATCATCAGGTACCTCACTGTAAAAATCTTTCAATCTCATTTATGTGTTTTTATTTGATGAGTTTCATTTACCTCAAACTTAAACTGAAGAAATATTCTTTAATTCCTTTAGTGGTTTCATTCCATGAAACTTTAATTGAGCTTCCATTAACAGAAATTGCTCGAAATTCGATCAATTTAGCTTTAAAATACTTTTTATGAAGATTATGTTATTTTTTTCCTAGCTTTTTACCTTCAGTAATTTCAACAACATCTGAACTTCGATTTTGATTGGCTGAAACGGTTGTAATAATCACCAAATATTTGGGTTGCAAAGGTTGGTTGAGTTTGATTACAACCGGCGTTTCACTTCTAAGTTTGAAAGAATGTTTTTACAATCAGATTTGAACAATTATCTTCAAATTTTTTTACCCGGTAACATTAGTTTTTGTTACTAGCGGTGTAGTCATATTTTCTTCAGCAAATACACTAATATTAAAATAATCGTTCTTTCCAGCTCCAGGTTTGAAATCAATGATCATTTCATTCTTTTGGTTGATTCTTCCGTAAATATCAACTGCTTTGCTGGGTACTAATTTTACAAAATATTTATTTTAAATTGATGCTGTTTATTTATAGTTTAAATAGTTGCTTAAGATGTTTCTTGACAGTTGAGTAGAAACCTGAATATATATTTTCAACTCGTCTCACTTGTTGTAAATTTTTCTTCAGTTGCTTCACTTTTTATTCCTCTAATCAAACCAACTAATGAAAGATAATAAGTTTCTCCAGGATTTAGATTCTTTAAAATAATTTCATTTTCTTCACCGAAATATGCATCAATACTTCCCTAAGAGTATAGTTGTTAGAATCTTTGAAAGAATCTTATTGATTCCATACTCTTATTGTAATCGTTGCTGGCTCACTGCTATTCACCAACACATATTCATATCTTGTAAAATTCTTTTGATTTTTAGGTAAGTGTACAATTGCATTAGTATCAGTCTGATTGATTTTCATGTTAATCACTTTTGGAGGATTTTCTGTTCAAAGATAGATGAATAAATGATGTTAAAGAGCAGGGTTCTACTTACTCATTGTAAATGAAACTTTTGTGGTTGGACTTCTCTGTCCATGGCTTAATGATACTATTGATGCTTCATACTCAAAGCCAGGTAAGAACAAATTTGAATCAAATGTAACATTAACAAGATTATCATTCGATTTAATTGTCTAAAAATTGTTATAAAAACAGATTTAGCTTTTGATAAACTTCTTATTTTTATTCTATTTATCTTTTTTAATAGATTAAAAAGTTGCTTTTTTTAGAAATAATTTTCTAATTATTTATAAATGTTTATAAAGATTTAAATTTTAAACTATTAAAAAGAAGATTAAATTACTCTTGAGTCTAACTGGATAGCAGATCCTCTTGGATTTACTGTAATCTTAAAACCATCTACATATCCAAACGTCGGTTTTTCGAATTGTAGAAATGCTGATGTTGAATTGGTTTCAAGTCTTTTGATATCAACTACTTGTCGGGGAGCTAAAAATGAAGAACACTTTTTTAGTTTTTTACATAAATCTTGTTGTTTACTCACCCACAACAGCAGAGTAACTAATAGGTTTACTGGTTACTGAACCAATCACAGTTTGCACTGATCCATTATACATCTCTCCAGCGATGAGTCCTCCAATATTGACCTTCATGATCGTTGAATTACCTTCGAAAACCGTCTCGCTGATCGGGGACAATTTAGATGTCATAGGACGAAGTATGACTAAAAATCGGTCCACATTTTCGGCTACAGGTCCAATTGTAGCTTCTAAAGAGTCTAACTGGCCAGGTCGAAGTTCCAAGAAAGTAGGTGTTGGCGGGTAAGCTACAAAATGGAGAATTACTTGATGACGCCATCAAAGAAAACGCGACTCACGAATCTGAGCAGCTGGACTCGATACTTTGTTAATCTTCTCAAAACTAAACGTTGTTATTTCGACAAAGTATTTTTGACCGGAAGTGAAATTATGAATGAAATAGTGAACAAATCTTCCGTTGCTGTTCAGCTGGTCACGTGTCAAGTTCACTTCCTGTATGACGTCATTTCCGAAGACAGCATACAATTTCAATCTGAAAAAGAGTGTGTGAAGATGTAGAAAGAGGAGGAGCGAATATTACTTGTAAAGATCAACAACTCCTTCTGGTGGATCAAACTCTACAGAGATGTTTCTGTAGGAAGCTGAGATTTTCAGATCTCTAACTTTTCCAGGACCTGTGATTGAATCACGTGATTAGATAAGTGAGTAAGGTCAAAGTTCACTTACTAATCGAATCGCTAAAAGTCTTTGCGTCGCTTTCACCATCAGCTGTAAGTGCAACCACGTCACAATAGTACTTCTGTCCCATTACAAATGGACCATCAAACGAATATTGGATAGTCGATTTTGAAGCTGGTAATTCTACTGATTGAGACACAGTTCTATTTTCACCGACGTAAAGATTTAGTCGATATGAAGTCACTTCCGCTGTTGTTGATGGATTAAAACGGATGTAGAGAGAGCTGCTCTTTGCGACTAAAGCTCCGGTCTCTACTGTTTCGACTCTATTCTTTGCTGAAATTCATGAAGAGCTGAAAATGTCTTTAATCTTGATGATCAGAAATTTACCGATCTTAAAAGTAACATTGATCTCTTCAACTAATCTGGCTCCCTGACCAAAAGTCTTCAATTTGATGACGTAAATGATGTTTGGGAGCAAATTCAATCCTTCTTTCCGCGCTACAAACTTCTTCTCAATGTCATCAAATGCAAATGGGATCGAGAACTTCGAAGAAAGAGTTAAAAGCTCCACTTGAAGACGATCATAAAGTCCAAGAGGGGGCAGGAAGCTGACTATGACGTCACTTTCAGTGGCGTTTACGATGACGTCACGGACAGTTTCAGGTTCTAATAAGAGCTTTGATCTTGATCTGATATAAGATCATGAAATTGAACTCACTGATGTAAACTTGACTTGTCACCGGGGAACTTGTGACGTCATCAAGTAGTGACGTAATAGATACGTTGTAGGTGCCGCCAGGTATCAGGTTATCGATCTGATAGGTGGTGGTGTTGGATGGAAGATTTAAAACCTTCCAATTAGTCGGATATGATAGGGAATAACGGATTTGGAACGAGGTATAAGCGCCTTCAGGGGGAGTTAAGTTTATTTTTAGAGTTGTATCTCTTAGAATCAAACTAGTCTCAGGTGGATTCGGCGCCGCTGATGAAAAAGTTTAAAGTTTTGTGATGTAAAAAATTTGAATAATTTACTCACGTGATGTGAAGCTTATGATCGAACTGAAGTATTTTGATGGTTGCCTTGAGCAATTGTATCCTCTAAAGATTAAGAAATATTTTTTTAAAGCTTTTATAGGATGAGTAAAATTGGAAGAAAAAGCTCCTTTGTCATCTTTTGAGCTAATTGAAAGTTCCAAGAAATTCATTTCATTAAAAGTCTTAGAAACTTCTTCAATTGAATCGATTAAATAAACCAAGAAGTTTGAGTCGGAATCACTTCGAAATTGAACCTCCAGTTGGTGGTATCGGTCCCCAGAAAACAGAATATTTTCATCTCTTACTAGATATGGGTCTAGATGAACATAAAAATCATTTAAACTTGTAGAGTAAACTCCTAATTGTATTTACATGTGCAGAATGTATACACAGAGGTGGTGTTGATGGTTTTATCGTCATTGAAAAACACTCCTTCTAAGATGTATGAAGTTGATGGATTTACAAGATCAGCAGAGATTAGGATGTGATCATCATCACTTTCAAAAGCCTAAAAAATTTTAAATTAATTTTTAAAAGATATTTGAATGTTTAGAAACTTACTGATATTGCTGAGTGGTTTGAATCTTTTAATATAAATATATAAGTGAGATTGAAACGAGATTGAATGAAAATTGAAACACTTCCATTTCTATTTGGTTGAACACCAACCAGTAAGTTCATTTTCGGTTCTATACAAGAAAAACATTTTTATTTTTTTGGAGTATTTGCTTTTAATATGTTTTGGTGGTAAGTTTTGTAAAATAAATCTATAATTTTATTTTTTTTTTAAGCTGTTTGACTTACTGCTTTCAAAATGGAACTGTTTACTGTCTCCAAGTATTCCGGAGCGCACAGTTGCTACATCTACTGTCAGATCTTTACTGAGACTTGTGTTAAAAAATGGAAGTTTGTAAGAAAATTCGACCGTTTCATTATTTTCTGATGTTGATAAAGATTCTGAAAAAGTTAAATAAATTCTCAGAAAAAAAGACCCAAAATTTAAAAAAACGTTTCGATAATTTAAACTTTAGCAAATAAGTTTGAAGTTATTAACTTTTTACTTTAGAGGTTTTGCTTTTATAAGATGTCTCAGCCGAATAAAATCTTTTATAAACATCTCAATTACATATTTAAGATCAAATACAAAAACACTTTTATTTATTTACTAAACAAAATTCATTCAAACCTTTTGAACATCTAGACTTCCTTATACTAATAATTAACATCAAGTAGAAGTAAACAAAATAAGTTAAAGACATATCGATATAAAACTATTAGACATCAACACACCCTCTTGAAATTTTATCTATGACTAGTTCCTCGTTCTCAGCTTCAAATTCATATTTGCCTGAGGCAATAATTTCTAAACTATGCTTAAAATCCAAATACACAAATTCTACTTTTGTTAATTTCAAGTAGTTCCTACCATTGTGAAGTAAAATTGTTGAATAAAGAGTATCAATAGATGAGATGTTAAGGTGATAAGAATCTAAGAATCCGATTGGTCTAGGAAGTGTAAATGTGATGATTTGATCTGATTCTATAAGAGATTGATTTTGTAGTTGAACTTTTACAACAGATACCGGTTCTGAAAATAGAATCACTTTTTATCAGATCTTTAATCTTTCAATATCTTACTCAAAATTTCTTCTATTTTTAACCGTTTTCCTGAAACCCCATTTATGATATAATTTGCATAAATTGCAACACGTTCCCCTGGCAACAAGCTTCGATCGTATCTACGATATTCTTGGAAGCCAGCTTTCATTGATCGATCGAATCGTTCAAAGTCGAACCGACGAAGAGTGAATCTTCAGATGAAGAACATAAACTCCCAACAAGTATATGATTATTAATCAACTGACCTGGTGAAATCGATAGTTATATTCGGATTCTCTAAGAAGATCTCAATTGATCGATTATTGAGCACAGAGGTCCCCTCAGGGCGTGGAGGTCTTTCTAAATTTAGATTCCATTATTAGTAAAAATGAGATTCGAACAGTAGCAGTTACCGAGCGTGACGTCATTGAGAGTCTGCACGAATTCATCGCTTGACGCGGTGACGCGGTATGTTTGTCCAGGTGTTAGGGCAGTGAACACGTGACTGATGTTCAGTGGACCATGAAATTCTTCTGATTCGATGTTGGAGGAGTTCAACTGGAATTTAACTGAGTTATTGACGAGGATGTTGAAAGACACTTCGATCGCTTGCACGCCTAGCGGTCGCGCTTTTCCATAACCAAGATTTTCTACAAGAAAAATTATTTCACTGAAAGTTTCTACAAAACCGAAATTAACTCGAACCGGTTGCTACGTCAGCGGTGATGACGTCACTTTGTTTCTCGAAGGAATTCGCGAAGACATAGACTCGATATCTGGTATTAAACTTAAATGGCTTCTCAATCATGTGACTAAAATTTCGTTTCGCTTCAGTGACTTCAATCTCCTCATAATACTCCATTGGTTGGAAGTTGTCAAGGTTACGTACAGAGATGACGAACTTCGAGACTTTACCAGCTCCTGCCTTCCATGACAACTGAATCTTATTCCCATCTGCCTCGGCTTCAAGGTCACGGACAGGCGAAGGTGCTGGACACCAGAAATTAGTTTCAATTACCAAATAAAAAGATCAACTCACTGATTGTCACGTGATCTAGTTTTTGATCAGGTGATCTTTCATTTGCAGTTATTGTGTAGTAGATGACGTCATATCGTTGTCCTCGTGTGATGTTGTTTGTGAAAACGATCTGAATGAAATTCAATTAAAATAGTTTACAGAAAACTATTTCTTACTTCGTAATTCGGTTTTTTGATCTGTTTTGTGTCAATGACTTTCTCCTGTTGAACCAACATAACTATGACATCATTGTTTTCTTCAACGAATTCTTTTCGTAAAGAGACTTTGATTGTTCCTTCATCTGTTTCATATACATCTCCAACAAGAGATTCTTCTTTTACTATAAGTTTTATTGATTAATAAGTAAGTTAGCAGATATTTCAAAGACATCTAACTATAAGCTGCTGAAAATGATGTAACGGGACTTCTCTTTTTGTAGTTCTCCGAAAATAAATGTGCTGTATACGTAGTGTTTGGTTCAGTTCCTTTTAAAGTATACTCCAGTTGACCAGTTGAGTCATTTCGTTTGATCTAATATTTATTAAATTTTATTTACTGGTTTTGAATTGTTAATTGAAACTCACTTGGTTAGCAGCTATTACTACATTACTTTGGTTATTTTTAGTGACATATATATTGACACTTTCAAAAAATCCTTTAGGTGATGGAAAGGTCCACTTAATATCACTCGCATTTATAGTTACGTTTGCATCAATTATTGGTGAAGGAGCTGAAAAAGATTAATTATTAAAATAAATAGAATTTAAATTATTGAAATTAACAACTGCCTAAAACTATACATCTATATAGAACAGTAGTTAGTACGTGTAAACAGTTGCCCCAGTGTGAAATAAGGATCAATGACATATCGTCGTATCCGAGAAGTCTTCACATCATATTTTTCTCCAGGTATTAGATTAGAAAATCTTTAAAGAACATTTTAGGATTGAATATTGAGACAAATTAAATAAACAAACTTGTGAATGTGACTGTCATTCAGTGAGAATCTCCAATCAAATTTATCAGTTTGTGAAAAAGAACCAGATAACTCAACTAAATAATCAACCGTTTCATTTAATAAAGATTTTTCCAAAGTTTTATTCAATACAGCTTCAACTTCTACATAATTGCTGATAGGATCTTTCCAAGTTGCCATGATAGGTGGAAGCTTATCTAAAGATTAGTAGGCAAGAAGAAGTTAGATTCAGTATAATTTTTGTTGGTTATAAAAAGGTTTAGTTAATATTTAAACAAATATCTATATTAAATTTTATGATTGGTAAACCCTGTGCTTTAATAAATGTTTAAAAATAAAAAATTCAAACTAAAGAAAACACAATTTCAGAAAATTAAACAAAGAAATCTATTAAACTTTGAAATTGAAAATTTTAAAACATTTTTTCTCTATTAATTGTGTTTTGAGCAAAATTTAAAGAAAATATGTTTAGTTTTGTTAAATAAAAGTAATTTGAATCAGTTGTAAGATACCTGTTTGTAAAATTGTTTGATTAATTGGCCCAAATATACTTTCATCATCATTAACTGTTTGAACTTCAATCATATATCTTGTATTTGGATATAAATCATTTAAGATTATTGAATAAATAAAATCATTTTGATTTGAACTTCGATTTATTTTCATTTCTTTCCAACTTGTAGAATTATCAAACAAGTTTTTCCATTTCAACAAAATATATTTATAATAACCAAGTAAAGGTCGAAGATTAACATCAAGTGATGAGGAAGACCGATTAGGAAGAAGCTGAGCATCAACAAACTCAACACTAGGTGGAGCTATAGAGACAAAATAAATCAATTATTTTCAACAAATCTTTTGACTTTTGATAAAATATCTAAACAAATATTTGTAGTAATTGAAAAAGTTCAACTTACTTGTTGTTATTGTTGTTATTCTATTCCATTTACTTTGATATTTATAAGTTTTTCTTCTTATGTAAATAACATATGATTGACCACGTGACAGATTGTACCAATAGTAACTAGCATACCATCGACCAGCAATAAACAATGGTCTTAGAATTATTTCACTTTCATTTTGATGATTTAACATCTTAACAACAAATGAATCATTTGATTCTGATAAAGGAACTTCAATTTCAATCAAAATATTGTTGTCATCAACTAATGTTACATTAGTAGTTGGTATTTCCATTGATTCTGTTGATTTAAAAGTTCCGTAAATATTTGTTTAGTTGAAACTAAATAGTAATTTGATTATTTATTTCATCTACATATACTAAATAGTATACTATTTCTTGATATATATAAAAATTTCGAAAGTACTTTAACTTCTTAAAACAAATACACAATATCTTTGACAAAAGCGAAAAACAACTAATTTTCATATTGCTGATCTTATAATCTAATAATTTTTAATAATCTTAATAATTTAATAAAGTTTTTCTTTAAAAAATTTAAAAGAAAATTCGTAAATAAGTTTAAGTGTTAATTGAAAAGAATTTTGTAGTGAGTTTGATAGATTTAACAGCAGATTATTCTACTGCAGATGTAAATTTTAGTTGAAGACAGTTTTTCATACAAATAACTCAATGTAGTCTTCATGTGTAGTTTATAGTTGTGTTGTTTTGTGTTAGTAACACTTTGTTATCTTCAGCTTATTACTCAATAAATTTCTTTTGCAGAAATCTTATTATTTCAGTTCAATGATTTATATTATCTCTCCAGCAAACATTTGCAACACTATGTTGGACAGTATGTTAGAGAAGATATTTATTTTTATACTGAAACATGAAATGAATAAATAGTTGAAGTCAAGAAAGTTGTCTATAGATTCAAATATTCTGTCAGTAGCCAATCAGTGACGTCACTAGAAGGAAACTTTCTCCAGTTTCCCAAACAAGTTTATGTCAGATGGAAGTGATGATGATAAATTCGGTGAACTAGTTAATTGTGCAAACTGCAAACGTGTGCCAATACTACTAATAGTTGTCATACTTATTTAGAAGCTGAATTGATGTTTGAATGGTTGTAAAATGAATAAAATTAAAGTTTTTAATTATTTTTTGAAAAGAAGAAATCAGACTACTTCATAGAAAGTTCACTTTGATGAGCCTTGTAAAGGAAAGTGAGTTTAAGATAGTCACTGGATTGAAACACAAAGATGAAATGATCAAGGATTCATTTAAAATAGAAGTTGTTCATTATATTAATCATATTGAAAAGATAAATGAAAGATCAGAAATGACTTTTCATATCTTTGAGTATTTATTCTCAGTCTTGTTAACCAAAATCCTTGTGATGTCATCGTGGATGATGAAGCAACAAAGAAGAGATGAAAGATTAAAGTAGAAGAAGATCTACTACTTCACAAGCAAAAAACTAAAATCGAATATTAGCTAATAAGACTTTTATCTAAGTCTATTCAGAGATTAAAATATAGATCTGAAATCTCATTGGTTTGTTTGTTAATTGTGGTTTGTGATAATAATTTAAACTGAAATATTCTAAATTTTGTTAAATAAAAGTAATTTGAATCGGTTGTAAGATACCTGTTTGTAAAATTGTTTGATTAATTGGTCCAAATATACTTTCATCATCATTAACTGTTTGAACTTCAATCATATATCTTGTATTTGGATATAAATCATTTAAGATTATTGAATAAATAAAATCATTTTGATTTGAACTTCGATTTATTTTCATTTCTTTCCAACTTGTAGAATTATCAAACAAGTTTTTCCATTTCAACAAAATATATTTATAATAACCAAGTAAAGGTCGAAGATTAACATCAAGTGATGAGGAAGACCGATTAGGAAGAAGCTGAGCATCAACAAACTCAACAATAGGTGGAGCTATAGAGACAAAATAAATCAATTATTTTCAACAAATCTTTTGACTTTTGATAAAATATTTAAACAAATATTTGTAGTAATTGAAAAAGTTCAACTTACTTGTTGTTATTGTTGTTATTCTATTCCATTTACTTTGATATTTATCAGATTTTCTTCTTATGTAAATAACATATGATTGACCACGTGACAGATTGTACCAATAGTAACTAGCATACCATCGACCAGCAATAAACAATGGTCTTAGAATTATTTCACTTTCATTTTGATGATTTAACATCTTAACAACAAATGAATCATTTGATTGTGATAAAGGAACATCAATTTCAATCAAAATATTGTTGTCATCAACTAATGTTACATTAGTAGTTGGTATTTCCATTGATTCTGTTGATTTAAAAGTTCCGTAAATATTTGTTTAGTTGAAACTAAATAGTAATTTGATTATTTATTTCATCTACATATACTAAATAGTATACTAGTTCTTGATATATATAAAAATTTCGAAAGTATTTTAACTTCTTAAAACAAATACACAATATCTTTGACAAAAGCGAAAAACAACTAATTTTGATATTGCTGATCTTATAATCTAATAATTTTTAATAATTTAATAATTTAATAAAGTTTTTCTTTAAAAAATTTAAAAGAAAATTCGTAAATAAGTTTAAGTGTTAATTGAAAATAAATTTTGTAGTGAGTTTGATAGATTTAACAGCAGATTATTCTACTGCAGATGTAAATTTTAGTTGAAGACAGTTTTTCATACAAATAACTCAATGTAGTCTTCATGTGTAGTTTATAGTTGTGTTGTTTTGTGTTAGTAACACTTTATATCTTCAGCTTATTACTCAATACATTTCTTTTACAGAAATCTTATTATTTCAGTTCAATGATTTATAATATCTCTCCAGCAAACATTTGCAACACTATGTTGGACAGTATGTTAGAAAAGGTATGTGTTTTTATACTAAAATATGAAATGTTTAAATGGTTGAAGTCAAGAAAGTTGTCTATAGATTCAAATATTCTGTCAGTAGCCAATCAGTGACGTCACTAGAAGGAAACTTTCTCCAGTTTCCCAAACAAGTTTATGTCAGATGGAAGTGATGATGATAAATTGAGTGAACTAGTTAATTGTGCAAACTGCAAACGTGTGCCAATACTACTAATAATTGTCATACTTATTTAGAAGCTGAATTGATGTTTGAATGGTTGTAAAATGAATAAAATTAAAATTTCTAATTATTTTTTGAAAAGAAGAAATCAGACTACTTCATAGAAAGTTCACTTTGATGAGCCTTGTAAAGGAAAGTGAGTTTAAGATAGTCACTGGATTGAAACACAAAGATGAAATGATCAAGGATTCATTTAAAATAGAAGTTGTTCATTATATTAATCATATTGAAAAGATAAATGAAAGATCAGAAATGACTTTTCATATCTTTAAGTATTTATTCTCAGTCTCGTTAACCAAAATCCTTGTGATGTCATCGTGGATGATGAAGCAAAAAAGAAGAAATGAAAGATTAAAGTAGAAGAAGATCTTCTACTTCACAAGCAAAAAACTAAAATCGAATACTAGCTAATAAGACTTTTATCTAAGTCTATTCAGAGATTAAAATATAGATCTGAAATCTCATTGGTTTGTTTGTTAATTGTGGTTTGTGATAATAATTTAAACTGAAATATTCTAAATTTTGTTAAATAAAAGTAATTTGAATCGGTTGTAAGATACCTGTTTGTAAAATTGTTTGATTAATTGGTCCAAATATACTTTCATCATCATTAACTGTTTGAACTTCAATCATATATCTTGTATTTGGATATAAATCATTTAAGATTATTGAATAAATAAAATCATTTTGATTTGAACTTCGATTTATTTTCATTTCTTTCCAACTTGTAGAATTATCAAACAAGTTTTTCCATTTCAACAAAATATATTTATAATAACCAAGTAAAGGTCGAAGATTAACATCAAGTGATGAGGAAGACTGATTATGAAGAAGCTGAGCATCAACAAACTCAACACTAGGTGGAGCTATAGAGACAAAATAAATCAATTATTTTCAGCAAATCTTTTGACTTTTGATAAAATATTTAAACAAATATTTGTAGTAATTGAAAAAGTTCAACTTACTTGTTGTTATTGTTGTTATTCTATTCCATTTACTTTGATATTTATCAGTTTTTCTTCTTATGTAAATAACATATGATTGACCACGTGACAGATTGTACCAATAGTAACTAGCATACCATCGACCAGCAATAAACAATGGTTTTAGAATTATTTCACTTTCATTTTGATGATTTAACATCTTAACAACAAATGAATCATTTGATTGTGATAAAGGAACTTCAATTTCAATCAAAATATTGTTGTCATCAACTAATGTTACATTAGTAGTTGGTATTTCCATTGATTCTGTTGATTTAAAAGTTCCGTAAATATTTGTTCAGTTGAAACTAAATAGTAATTTGATTATTTATTTCATCTACATATACTAAATAGTATACTATTTCTTGATATATATAAAAATTTCGAAAGTACTTTAACTTCTTAAAACAAATACACAATATCTTTGACAAAAGCGAAAAACAACTAATTTTGATATTGCTGATCTTATAATCTAATAATTTTTAATAATCTTAATAATCTAATAAAGTTTTTCTTTGAAAAATTTAAAAGAAAATTCGTAAATAAGTTTAAGTGTTAATTGAAAAGAATTTTGTAGTGAGTTTGATAGATTTAACAGCAGATTATTCTACTGCAGATGTAAATTTTAGTTGAGGACAGTTTTTCATACAAATAACTCAATGTAGTCTTCATGTGTAGTTTATAGTTGTGTTGTTTTGTGTTAGTAACACTTTGTATCTTCAGCTTATTACTCAATAAATTTCTTTTGCAGATATCTTATTATTTCAGTTTAATGATTTATATTGTCTCTCCAGCAAACATTTGCAACACTATGTTGGACAGTATGTTAGAGAAGGTATTTGTTTTTATACAAAAATATGAAATGAATAAATAGTTGAAGTCAAGAAAGTTGTCTATAGATTCAAATATTCTGTCAGTAGCCAATCAGTGACGTCACTAGAAGGAAACTTTTCCTAGTTTCCCAAACAAGTTTATGTCAGATGGAAGTGATGATGATAAATTGAGTGAACTAGTTAATTGTGCAAACTGCAAACGTGTGCCAATACTAATAATAGTTGTCATACTTATTTAGAAGCTAAATTGATGTTTGAATGGTTGTAAAATGAATAAAATTAAAATTTCTAATTATTTTTTGGAAAGAAGAAATCAGACTACTTCATAGAAAGTTCACTTTGATGAGCCTTGTAAAGGAAAGTGAGTTTAAGATAGTCACTGGATTGAAACACAAAGATGAAATGATCAAGGATTTGTTTAAAATAGAAGTTGTTCATTATATTAATCATATTGAAAAGATAAATGAAAGATCAGAAATGACTTTTCATATCTTTAAGTATTTATTCTCAGTCTTGTTAACCAAAATCCTTGTGATGTCATCGTGGATGATGAAGCAAAAAAGAAGAGATGAAAGATTAAAGTAGAAGAAGATCTACTACTTCACAAGCAAAAAACTAAAATCGAATACTAGCTAATAAGACTTTTATCTAAGTCTCTTCAGAGATTAAAATATAGATCTGAAATCTCATTGGTATGTTTGTTAATTATGGTTTGTGATAATAATTTAAACTGAAATATTCTAAATTTTGTTAAATAAAACTAATTTGAATCGGTTGTAAGATACCTGTTTGTAAAATTGTTTGATTAATTGGCCCAAATATACTTTCATCATCATTAACTGTTTGAACTTCAACCATATATCTTGTATTTGGATATAAATCATTTAAGATTATTGAATAAATAAAATCATTTTGATTTGAACTTCGATTTATTTTCATTTCTTTCCAACTTGTAGAATTATCGAACAAGTTTTTCCATTTCAACAAAATATATTTATAATAACCAAGTAAAGGTCGAAGATTAACATCAAGTGATGAGGAAGACCGATTAGGAAGAAGCTGAGCATCAACAAACTCAACACTAGGTGGAGCTATAGAGACAAAATAAATCAATTATTTTCAACAAATCTTTTGACTTTTGATAAAATATTTAAACAAATATTTGTAGTAATTGAAAAGGTTCAACTTACTTGTTGTTATTGTTGTTATTCTATTCCATTTACTTTGATATTTATCAGATTTTCTTCTTATGTAAATAACATATGATTGACCACGTGACAGATTGTACCAATAGTAACTAGCATACCATCGACCAGCAATAAACAATGGTTTTAGAATTATTTCACTTTCATTTTGATGATTTAACATCTTAACAACAAATGAATCATTTGATTGTGATAAAGGAATTTCAATTTCAATCAAAATATTGTTGTCATCAACTAATGTTACATTAGTAGTTGGTATTTCCATTGATTCTGTTGATTTAAAAGTTTAGTAAATGTATTTCATATATTTAATAATAATCAAATCAATGTAAAGTCATATTTAATCTTATAAAACTTAAAACATTTATAAAAGTAAAATTTAAAAAAAGAAAATTATCTTTACTTGTTTTAGTTGAAACCGTAAGAGGTGCAATAGTCTGGTTGTCTCTCACAGGATATATACGAACTTTGTAGAAGGTGTCTGGTGTCAATAGATTATTGAACGAGATATGATAAACCTTTGAAAATCATATTTTATGCAAGAAGAAAATATAAATAAATTCATACTTGGTTTACTTGGTTTGATAAATTATAAGATAATTGTTTTTGAGAGATTAAGCTGTCTTCCTGATGAATGGAGCAAATATAATAATCAACTTTTGTCAAACTCAAAAACGAAACATTAACAGCAAACGACGTTTGATTCTTGTTAACAAACTGAATGTAATCTACAAACAATATTTCATTGACTGAAGATATTATAAAAATTAACATTATCTTAACAAAACAAAAAAACCAAAATAGGATTACCTTACAGAATACTAAAATTAGTATTTTTTTGTTTATATTATCAGGTTTGACAAAAACAAAAACTAATCAGTTTTTTGAACAGAAACTATAATATAAAAATAGAACAATCAACCCAAGTTTAACGTACCTGAAGTTATATTGCTATAAGAGGGCATAGCAGTTATTGTCACTACTTTATCTCTTGTAACTACTTCTGTTGCTAGATTAATTGTTGTAACAGTTTCTGTAGTAGGTTCAGTTGTTGTAACAGCTTCTGTTATAGCTTCAGTTGTAACAAATTCAGTTGTAGCTTCAGCTGGTGTAACATCTTCTGTTGTTGTTTCAGTAGTAGTAACAGCTTCTGTAGTTGGTTCAATAGTTGTAACAGCTTCTGTAGTTGGTTCAACTGTTGTAAGAACTTCTGTTGTAGCTTCAGTTGTTGTAACAGCTTCTGTAGTAGCTTCAGTTGTTGTAACAGCTTCTGTTGTTGTTTCAGTTGTTGTAGCAGCTTCTGTTGTAGCTTCAGTTGTTGTAAAAGCTTCTATAGTTGCTTCAGCTGTTGTAACTGCTTCTGTTGTAGTTTCAGTTGTTGTAATAACTTCTGTTGAAGCTTCATTTGTTGTAACAGCTTCTGTAGTTGGTTCAGTTGTTGTAGCAGCTTCTGTTGTAGCTTCAGTTGTTGTAACAGCTTCTGTAATTAGTCCAGTTGTTGTAACTGCTTCTGATGTAGCTTCAGTTGTTGTAACTGTTTCTGTTGTAGCTTCAGTTGTTGCAGCTTCTGTTGTAGGTTCAACTGTTGTAACTGCTTCTGTTGTAGCTGCAGTTGTTGTAGCTGCTTCTGTTGTAGCTTCAGTTGTTGTAGCTGCTTCTGTTGTAGTTTCAGTTGTTGTAACTGTTTCTGTTGTAGCTTCAGTTGTTGTAACTGTTTCTGTTGTAGCTTCAGTTGTTGCAGCTTCTGTTGTAGGTTCAACTGTTGTAACTGCTTCTGTTGAAGCTTCAGTTGTTGTAACAGATTCTGTAGTAGCTTCAGCTGTTGTAATTGCTTCTGTTGTAGTTTCAGTTGTTGTAACAGCTTCTGTTGTAGCTTCAGTTGTTGTATCAGCTTCTGTAGTTGGTTCATTTATTGTAACAGCTTCTGTAGAAGCTTCAGTTGTTGTAACAGCTTCTGTAGTAGCTTCAGTTGTTGTAACAGCTTCTGTTGTAGCTTCAGTTGTTGTAACAGTTTCTGTAGTAGCTTCAGTTGTTGTAACAGTTTCTGTAGTAGCTTCAGTTGTTGTAACAGCTTGTGTAGTTGCTTCAGCTGTTGTAACTGCTTCTGTTGTAGTTTCAGTTGTTGCAATAACTTCTGTTGTAGCTTCAGTTGTTGTAATAGCTTCTGTAGTTGGTTCAGTTATTGTAACAGCTTCTGTAGTAGCTTCAGTTGTTGTAACAGTTTCTGTCGTAGCTTCAGTTGTTGTAACAGCTTCTGTAATTGGTTCAGTTGTTGTAACAGCTTCTGTAGTTGGTTCAACTGTTGTAACAGCTTCTGTTGTAGCTTCAGTTGTTGTAAAAGCTTCTGTAGCTGCTTCAGCTGTTGTAACTGCTTCTGTTGTAGTTTCAGTTGTTGTAATAACTTCTGTTGTAGCTTCAGTTGTTGTAACAGCTTCTGTTGTAGCTTCAGTTGTTGTAACAGCTTCTGTAGTTGGTCCAGTTGTTGTAACTGCTTCTGTTGTAGCTTCAGTTGTTGTAACTGTTTCTGTTGTAGCTTCAGTTGTTGCAGCTTCTGTTGTAGGTTCAACTGTTGTAACTGCTTCTGTTGTAGCTGCAGTTGTTGTAACAGATTCTGTAGTAGCTTCAGTTGTTGTAAAAGCTGCTATAGCTGCTTCAGCTGTTGTAACTGCTTCTGTTGTAGTTTCAGTTGTTGTAATAACTTCTGTTGTAGCTTCACTTGTTGTAACAGCTTCTGTAGTTGGTTCAGTTGTTGTAACAGCTTCTGTAGTTGGTTCAGTTGTTGTAGCTGCTTCTGTTGTAGCTTCAGTTGTTGTAACTGCTTCAGTTGTAGCTTCAGTTGTTGTAACAGCTTCTGTTGTAGCTTCAGTTGTTGTAACAGCTTCTGTAATTAGTCCAGTTGTTGTAACTGCTTCTGATGTAGCTTCAGTTGTTGTAACTGTTTCTGTTGTAGCTTCAGTTGTTGCAGCTTCTGTTGTAGGTTCAACTGTTGTAACTGCTTCTGTTGTAGCTGCAGTTGTTGTAGCTGCTTCTGTTGTAGCTTCAGTTGTTGTAACTACTTCTGTTGTAGCTTCAGTTGTTGCAGCTTCTGTTGTAGGTTCAACTGTTGTAACTGCTTCTGTTGTAGCTGCAGTTGTTGTAACAGATTCTGTAGTAGCTTCAGTTGTTGTATCAGCATCTGTAGTTGGTTCAGTTGTTGTAACAGCTTCTGTTGAAGGTTCAGTTGTTGTAACTGCTTCTGTTGTAGCTTCAGTTGTTGTAACTATTTCTGTTGTAGCTTCAGTTGTTGCAGCTTCTGTTGTAGGTTCAACTGTTGTAACTGCTTCTGTTGTAGCTGCAGTTGTTGTAGCTGCTTCTGTTGTAGCTTCAGTTGTTGTAGCTGCTTCTGTTGTAGTTTCAGTTGTTGTAACTGTTTCTGTTGTAGCTTCAGTTGTTGCAGCTTCTGTTGTAGGTTCAACTGTTGTAACTGCTTCTGTTGAAGCTTCAGCTGTTGTAACTGCTTCTGTTGTAGTTTCAGTTGTTGTAACAGCTTCTGTTGTAGCTTCAGTTGTTGTATCAGCTTCTGTAGTTGGTTTAGTTGTTGTAACAGCTTCTGTTGTAGCTTCAGTTGTTGTAAAAGCTTCTGTAGTTGCTTCAGTTGTTGTAACACCTTCTGTAGTAGCTTCAGTTGTTGTAACAGTTTCTGTAGTAGCTTCAATTGTTGTAACAGCTTCTGTAGTAGCTTCAGCTGTTATAACTGCTTCTGTTGTAGTTTCAGTTGTTGTAATAACTTTTGTTGTAGCTTCAGTTGTTGTAATAGCTTCTGTAGTTGGTTCAGTTATTGTAACAGCTTCTGTTGTAGTTTCAGTTGTTGTATCAGCTTCTGTTGTAGCTTCAGTTGTTGTAACAGCTTCTGTAGTTAGTCCAGTTGTTGTAACTGCTTCTGTTGTAGCTTCAGTTGTTGTAACTGTTTCTGTTGTAGCTTCAGTTGTTGCAGCTTCTGTTGTAGGTTCAGTTGTTGTAACTGCTTCTGTTGTAGCTTCAGTTGTTGTAACAGATTCTGTAGTAGCTTCAGTTGTTGTAACAGCTTCTGTTGTAGTTTCAGTAGTTGTAACAGCTTCTGTAGTTGGTTCAGTTATTGTAACAGCTTCTGTTGTTGCTGCAGTTGTTGTAACAGCTTCTGTAGTTGGTTCAGTTGTTTTAACAGATTCTGTAGTTGGTTCAGTTGTTGTATCAGCTTCTGTTGTAGCTTCAGTTGTTGTAACAGCTTCTGTAGTTGGTTCAGTTGTTGTAACTGCTTCTGTTGTAGCTTCAGTTGTTGTAACTATTTCTGTTGTAGCTTCAGTTGTTGCAGCTTCTGTTGTAGGTTCAACTGTTGTAACTGCTTCTGTTGTAGCTGCAGTTGTTGTAACAGATTCTGTAGTAGCTTCAGTTGTTGTATCAGCTTCTGTAGTTGGTTCAGTTGTTGTAACAGCTTCTGTTGAAGGTTCAGTTGTTGTAACTGTTTCTGTTGTAGCTTCAGTTGTTGCAGCTTCTGTTGTAGGTTCAACTGTTGTAACTGCTTCTGTTGAAGGTTCAGTTGTTGTAACTGCTTCTGTTGTAGCTTCAGTTGTTGTAACTATTTCTGTTGTAGCTTCAGTTGTTGCAGCTTCTGTTGTAGGTTCAACTGTTGTAACTGCTTCTGTTGTAGCTTCAGTTGTTGTAACTGCTTCTGTTGTAGCTGCAGTTGTTGTAACAGCTTCTGTAGTTGCTTCAGTTGTTGTTACAGATTCTGTAGTAGCTTCAGTTGTTGTATCTACTTCTGTTGTAGTTTCAGTTGTTATAACAACTTCAGTTGTTGTAACAGCTTCTGTAGTAGCTTCAGCTGTTGTAACTGCTTCTGTTGTAGTTTCAGTTGTTGTAATAACTTCTGTTGTAGCTTTAGTTGTTGTAACAGCTTTTGTAGTTGGTTCAGTTGTTGTAACAGCTTCTGTAGTTGGTTCAGTTGTTGTAACAACTTCTGTTGTAGCTTCAGTTGTTGTAATAGCTTCTGTAGTTGGTTCAGTTGTTGTAACAGCTTCTGTAGAAGCTTCAGTTGTTGTAACAGCTTCTGTTGTAGCTTCAGTTGTTGTAAAAGCTTCTGTAGTTGCTTCAGCTGTTGTAACTGCTTCTGTTGTAGCTTCAGTTGTTGTAACAGCTTCTGTAGTTGCTTCAGCTGTTGTAACTGCTTGTGTTGTAATTTCAGTTGTTGTAATAACTTCTGTTGTAGCTTCAGTTGTTGTAACAGCTTCTGTAGTTGGTTCAGTTGTTTTAACAGCTTCTGTTGTAGGTTCAACTGTTGTAACTGCTTCTGTTGTAGCTGCAGTTGTTGTAACAGCTTCTGTAGTTGCTTCAGTTGTTGTAACAGCTTCTGTTGTAGCATCAGTTGTTGTAACAACTTCTGTAGTAGCTTCAGCTGTTGTAACTGCTTCTGTTGTAGTTTCAGTTGTTGTAACTGCTTCTGTTGTAGCTTCATTTGTTGTAATAACTTCTGTTGTGGCTTCAGTTGTTGTAACTGCTTCTGTAGTAGCTTCAGCTGTTGTAACTGCTTCTGTTGTAGTTTCAGTTGTTGTAACAGCTTCTGTAGTAGCTTCAGCTGTTGTAACTGCTTCTGTTGTAGTTTCAGTTGTTGTAACTGCTTCTGTTGTAGCTTCATTTGTTGTAATAACTTCTGTTGTGGCTTCAGTTGTTGTATCTGCTTCTGTTGTAGATTCAGTTTTTGTAACAGCTTCTGTAGTAGCTTCAGTTGTTGTAACTGTTTCTGTTGTAGCTTCAGTTGCTGCAGCTTCTGTTGTAGGTTCAACTGTTCTAACTGCTTCTGTTGTATCTGCAGTTGTTGTAACAGATTCTGTAGTAGCTTCAGTTGTTTTAACAGCTTCTGTAGTTGGTTCAACTGTTGTAACTGCTTCTGTTGTAGCTGCAGTTGTTGTAACAGCTTCTGTAGTTGATTCTGTTGTTGTTACAGCTTCTGTAGTAGCTTCAGTTGTTGTATCTACTTCTGTTGTAGTTTCAGTTGTTATAACAACTTCAGTTGTTGTAACAGCTTCTGTAGTAGCTTCAGCTGTTGTAACTGCTTCTTTTGTAGTTTCAGTTGTTGTAATAACTTCTGTTGTAGCTTCAGTTGTTGTAATAGCTTCTGTAGTTGGTTCAGTTGTTGTAACAGTTTCTGTAGTTGGTTTAAATGTTGTAACAACTTCTCTAGTAGCTTCAGTTGTTGTAACAGATTCTGTAGTTGGTTCAGCTGTTGTAACAGCTTCTGTTGTAGCTTCAGTTGTTGTAAAAGCTTTTGTAGTTGCTTCAGCTGTTGTAACTGCTTCTGTTGTAGATTCAGTTGTTCTAATAACTTCTGTTGTAGCTTCAGTTGTTGTAACAGCTTCTGTAGTTGGTTCAGTTGTTGTAACTGCTTCTGTTGTAGCTTCAGTTGTTGTAAAAGCTTCTGTAGTTGCTTCAGCTGTTGTAACTGCTTCTGTTGTAGATTCAGTTGTTCTAATAACTTCTGTTGTAGCTTCAGTTGTTGTAACAGCTTCTGTAGTTGGTTCAGCTGTTGTAACAGCTTCTGTAGTAGCTTCAGTTGTTGTAACAGTTTCTGTAGTTGTTTCAGTTGTTGTAGCAGCTTCTGTTGTAGCTTCAGTTGTTGTAAAAGCTTCTGTAGTTGCTTCAGCTGTTGTAACTGCTTCTGTTGTAGATTCAGTTGTTCTAATAACTTCTGTTGTAGCTTCAGTTGTTGTAACAGCTTCTGTAGTTGGTTCAGCTGTTGTAACTGCTTCTGTAGTAGCTTCAGTTGTTGTAACAGCTTCTGTAGTTGCTTCAGTTGTTGTTACAGCTTCGGTAGTAGCTTCAGCTGGTGTAACATCTTCTGTTGTTGTTTCAGTTGTTGTAACAGCTTCTGTAGTTGGTTCAGTTGTTGTAACAGATTCTGTAGTTGGTTCAACTGTTGTAACAGCTTCTGTTGTAGCTTCAGTTGTTGTAAAAGCTTCTGTAGTTGCTTCAGCTGTTGTAACTGCTTCTGTTGTAGATTCAGTTGTTCTAATAACTTCTGTTGTAGCTTCAGTTGTTGTAACAGCTTCTGTAGTTGGTTCAGTTGTTGTAACTGCTTCTGTTGTAGCTTCAGTTGTTGTAACAGCTTCTGTTGTAGTTTCAGTTGTTGTAACTGCTTCTGTTGTAGCTTCAGTTGTTGTAACAACTTCTGTTGTAGCTTCAGTCGTTGTATCTGCTTCTGTTGTAGATTCAGTTGTTGTAACAGCTTCTGTAGTTGGTTCAGTTTTTGTAACAGCTTCTGTTTTAGCTTCAGTTGTTGTAACAGCTTCTGTAGTCGGTTCAGTTGTTGTAACTGCTTCTGTTGTAGCTTCAGTTGTTGTAACTGTTTCTGTTGTAGCTTCAGTTGTTGTAGCTGCTTGTGTTGTAGTTTCAGTTGTTGTAACAGCTTCTGTTGTAGTTTCAGTTGTTGTTACAGCTTCGGTAGTAGCTTCAGCTGTTGTAACTGCTTCTGTTGTAGTTTCTGTTGTTGTAGCTTCTGTAGTAGCTTCAGCTGTTGTAACTGCTTCTGTTGTAGTTTCAGTTGTTGTAACTGCTGCTGTTGTAGCTTCAGTTGTTGTAACAACTTCTGTTGTAGGTTCAGTTGTTGTAACTGCTTCTGTTGTAGCTTCAGTTGTTGTAATAGCTTCTGTTGTTGCTGCAGTTGTTGTAACAGCTTCTGTAGTTGCTTCAGTTGTTGTTACAGCTTCTGTAGTAGCTTCAGCTGTTGTAACTGCTTCTGTTGTAGTTTCAGTTGTTGTAACTGCTTCTGTTGTAGCTTCAGTTGTTGTAATAACTTCTGTTGTAGCTTCAGTTGTTGTTTCTGCTTCTGTTGTAGATTCAGTTGTTGTAACAGCTTGTGTAGTTGGTTCAGTTGTTGTAACAGCTTCTGTAGTAGCTTCAGTTGTTGTAACAGTTTCTGTAGTAGCTTCAATTGTTGTAACAACTTCTGTAGTTAGTTCAACTTTTGTAACAGCTTCTGTTGTAACTTCAGCTGTTGTAACAACTTCTGTAGTTGGTTCAGTTGTTGTAACTGTTTCTGTTGTCGCTTCAGTTGTTGTAACTCCTTCTGTTGTAGGTTCAGTTGTTGTAATAGCTTCTGTTGTAGATTTAGTTGTTGTAACAGCTTCTGTTGTAGCTTCAGTTGTTGTAATAACTTCTGTAGATAGCTCAGCTGTTGTAAGAGCTTCTGTGATTGGTTCTGTTGTTGTAACTGATTCAGTTATTGGTTCAGTTTTTGTAACAGCTGCTGTTTTAGCTTCAGTTGTTGTAACTGCTTCTGTTGTCGCTTCAGTTGTTGTAACAGCTTCTGTAATTGGTTCAGTTGTTTTGTAAGCTTCTGTGGTTGGTTCAGTTGTTGTAACAGCTTCTGTTGTAGCTTCAGTTTTTGTAACAGTTTCTGTTGTTACTTCAGTTGATATAAAAGATTCACTTGTTGTAGCTACTTCTGTTGTAGCTTCAGTTATTGGAACAGCTTCTGTTGTAGCTTCAGTTGTTGTAACTATTTCTGTAGTTGGTACAGTTGTAACAGCTTCAGTTGTTGTAGCTACTTCTGTTTTAGTTGCTTCTGTAGTAGCTTCAGTTGTTGTAAAAGCTTCTATTGTGGTGTCAGTTGTTGTAACAGCTTCTGATTTAGCTTCAGTTGTTTTAACAGCTTCTGTTGATACTTCAGTTGTTGTAACATTTTCTTTAGTCGGTTCAGTTGTTGTAACACTTTCTGTTGTAGCCTTGGTCGTTGTAACAGCCTCTGTGTTTGATTGTATTCGTATAACCGCTTGTGTTATTTGTTCAGTTGTTTGCCTACCTGTTGTAACAACTGTTGTTGCTGGTTCAGTTGTTGTAGTAACTTTTGTGGTCATTTTTGCTGGTGTTGTACTGACTGTGGATAATTTTTCTGCATTTAACGTTTAGTTGTAAACACTATTTAGATGTTTAATAGTTTTATTTTTACCTATTTGACATTCAACAGACTTGGGTATGTCTTCAACGTATTCTTTAAGTTTTTCGAAAGTTTTTGCTTTGACGAATCTGTTTCTTGTTGAAGTGAATGTTTCAAATTGTGATGTCTTAATTGATCTTCCAATTCCGAATCCGGCGATTGTTCCGTATTGTTTTAATAATCTGATAATTTTTATTTCAAAATTTATTAATTTCAACATTTCTTTCAATATCTTTTTTTTCTTTGTATTTTAAGTTAGTTTATGTAGGTTGCTTAATATTTTTATTATTATTTTTTTTAACTTTACCCGGCAGGTATTGTTGGATTATCACTACTTTGAGAGACTGCTATAAATACTATAAAATGTTCCGTGTCTCTTAATCCTAATTCTGTTGGTGTTCCGCTAACTTTTCTTAAAAACTCACTAAAAGCTAAAAAAGATTTTGATGATTTCATTACAAATCAGAGTTCGGTTTGCTAAGATATTTATCTTACCTTTTCCTAGTTTTTTACCCTTTTCTCTTGTAGTTTTTGTGATAACATCTCTGATTTCAGAGTTAATTTCGTCATTCGTGTTGTAACTTCCAATTTTGAAATGATTTTTTAACTCACGGTTGTAAGTTGAGAAGCTTACCTTAGAAGCCATTAAAATATATTTTTGTGATTTTTATTACGTTTAAAAGGTACCTGATCATAATTTGTTCCATTAATCAGCATAAGATCAACAATTGATTTTGCAAGATCAGCAATTATTTCTAATTCATTAGAATCGATTTTTTTGTTATAAGTAATAATAAAACTTAAATCAATTCCTTTTCGTTTTCCACTCTTACACGTCAGTTCTCTACAAAATATTGATTTGCAAACTGAATCATGATGTAGACTAACAAACTTACTGTAATATTTCCTCTATTACATCTATAAAAAAGAATATTTTTTTAATTTACAAAACAAAAATTAAAAAATTAAATCTTACTTTTCGTTTTTATAGTTTTTTCAGCAACGTTACTTCTTGTGCCAGCCGATATTGTTATTATTCTAACGATGTATTTAGTGCTAGGCAATAAATCTTCGATTTTAGCTGAGAATAACCCACCAGGGTAAATAATTTCTTTATGAATGAACTTATTTGGAGGTGTTGATAGATGCAAAGATATCTGCGATAAAATGAGTTTTTCATTTAGAATTTATATAATCTGGTAGTTATTCCAACTACAGTTGTTTTAATTCCTAACTCTTAAACAACATTTACTTGAAACTTGTATGTTTTAACAAGAGATATTTAAAATACTTATTTGATGACTAATATTTATTGAGAAACATACTTCATATTTAGTAACATCACCGATAACAGGCTGAAAGCCAACTTCTATTTCCTTAGGAAAAACGGTTATATTAAAAGCATGTACTTTAGATGGTACTGTAAATAAAAATTGTTAAACATGTTTCTTCTTGTTCACAAGATTTCAAGTAACATGTAATTATTGAAGTATCTTTGCTTAATCTAATATTGTCATCAGCGTATATTGTAGCAATATATTCCCTTCCAGGAACTAGTCTATCGACCACAATAAAGTTTTTGTTCAACTCCACTTGCCTAATTACATTAGAAAGTTTTGTGTCATAGATCTAGAATTAAAAGATGAATATTTTTAAATTATCAGGATGTAAATTTATTTCTAAACCTTTAAAACTTTTCCTTGAGCGAGTAATCTTTCACTAGGATAAATATTGAATGATGTTTCAGTGACATTTCCGTAGCTAAGTTGGTATCTTTGCACTTAGAAAATAAGAAAATATTTTTTAACTTTAATAATATATTAATAAAAATATGGATTTACAATATTTAATTTTCTATATTTGATATTCAAAAAATTATCTATTTTAATTTAAGATTAAATAATGATCAAATTAAAGAAGTTGTAGCTCATAGAAAAATCTTACTTCGTGTGATATCAAATTCTATTTTAGACGGCATAATACTTCGTTGTTTGCCTTTTAGAGAAAATACTTCTAAAATATAATTTCCAATTTTAGGAATGATAAAATCAACAAAATCGTCTGAGATCACAACTTCCCATTCAGTTTTCGATCTATTGTTTTTCAACCGGACTAAATATCTGAGTCAAACCCAAAATTTTTACTTTAGTCTCAGAAAATAATTTTCAATTTAATTAAGTGAGATATTAACTTCAAATCATTTTAAGTTGTATAAAAGTTAAATAAACAAATTTGAAGAAGAAATGGACCAACCTGTCCGCTAAATCAACTTTGTCCCAGGATGCCCGCATCTTACCTTGATTCACCAATTCAATTTTTGAATTTCTTGGAGGTAGCAACTGACCTATCGTACAAGAGTTATCAGTTGATGTCAGGTAGTTTTCCATTTAACAAAATATTAAAAAACAAACTTTTACCTTTTAGACTTTCGATGATAATCTCATAAAAACTTGGTATAAAGCTCAAAGTTCCTTCGGTTATAGAATAAATTTCAATTAAAGCAGATCCATTAAAGTTTTTTAAATCAATTTCAACCCAATTTTGTTGGACGTTTTTTTCAAATAAAATCTCATTTGAACTATTACTTCGCATTCTTACCAAATAACTGAAAAAAATGTTGTATGTTAGCTACTAAAATCTTCTTCTCATTGAAGATTAATCTTTATATAATCCAATTACCTGTCTACTCCTCTAATATAATCCCATTCCATCCGAAGCCAGCGGTTAGAAGTAAATCTAGTCACCAAATTCTTAGGTGAAGTATGTGCTGTAAATAAATGTGATAAAATGGAATGAATGTTTGTTCAGAAAAAAATACTTTTAATAAAAGGTTATATTTAAATTTTATTAGTTTATTGGAATTCGTTTTTGATTAAAAATTCTAACAAGTTTAGTTTAAAAAAATATTATTAACATACGTAATAAGAAATCAAATGTTGCAGTTTCAACTAAACGATCATCGCTCTTGTAATAGATAGCAGCTTGGTATTTAACTCCTGATTTTAGCTCATACATCCGTCTGTATTGTCCTAACCCGACAAACCCAGAATCTCTTACAACTAGACTGAAAGCAGAATAATTTTGTTGATTGAAACTGAAGAAGGAATTGTCTATTTACATTCTCTTTGTTCCATTGATGTAATGAATATAAAGATCATAATTATTAATTTCAGTGTTGCTTATTTCAAACTTTAAATAAATTCTTCTGTCATCAATAATTTCTACGTCAAGAAGATTTTTAAATCCTGAAACATAATTCGTGTGTAAGTCAAAAATAGATTTCTATTTCTCTTTAGTTTTTGTGGAACGGAGAAAGTAATTATTTCATCATTCAGTAATCACCTGTTGTTGCGTATTCCGGATCACTCACAATACTGAAAGCAGTTTCAGATTTTGCTTGAATATCAATGATGTAAGTAGTTTCTGGAGACAAATCTGAAATCTGGTAACTTCCATTTGAGTTTGTTTCATAAACCTGATAAAAAATATTAAGAAAACTTTTCAAAGTTAAAAAAGAATAATTTGAACCTGAACAATATCTGTTTCTCTTTGATCATCAGTTGATGTCACGCCATTAATTACACGAATGATGTAGGAAGTTGCACCTCTAACAAGATCCCAATTAACTATGAATGATGTCGATGTGATGTTTGTAATTTCAATATTTATTGGAGGTCTCAACACATCTAAAATGTAAATAATTATAAAGTTTTGAAAAATGGATGCATCAAACCTCACCAAATAGGATTTCTCGTTCAGTTAATTTACTCTTTCCTCCCTTACTTACGGACACAATCTTCAGGTTATACTTTTGACCAGGAGTTAAGGAAACCCCTGGAATCTTACAAACTAAAGAACTGTTTGCCATGATCTACACACAACAAAGTTACACTTGCTCATATATAACTATCTAATCACCTTGATAAACTTTCTCTGCTTTTCATTTCCTACTTCTTGATTGACAGATGAGAATAAAAGTTCATAAAAATCGACGTGACCTCTAGCAGCCTTAAATTTTATTTCTAATTCATTTGTTGCAAGAACAATAACTGGATAGACAGATTCAACTGGAGCTGGCCCTGTTTACAAAATACGAGAAAGTTTTTTACAAAATATGGAAATAATTTATAAAAAACAATTGAATAAAGAAGTTACTTGTATTGAAAGATGAGTTAGCTCCGTAGGTACTATGAGCGTAAATACTAGATTGATATGATGCAATACTGAAATCGTATGTGTGCCCAGGAATTAAATCAGTTAGAACTAAGATTGGTTCGTTTTGGTGAAATATTTTGACATATTTTTCACCATTTGGTTCAAACATTCCAAATACTTTAATTAAGTACCCCTAAAAATTTAAATAATGTTTTAAAAAGTAATTTAGGTTGAAAAATAGAAGAGTTTTTTATATAAACTATGATAATTACTTCACACAAAATTTAGATCTATAATATTCAGAATAGTAATAAATATATTTTGAATTAAACATCCAATAACATTATCAATACTTAATTATAAAATTTATCTTGTGAGTGAATATTTTTTTGGTGATAGTAAACTTACTTTAGCGTTTTCAACAGCGTTCCATTCTATGAAAATAGTGTCTTCAGTGGACCTTACTAGGCGCATTCCTCGTGGAAATTGTGGAATATTAACGAGTATATTATTTTGATGGAAGGGTATAGAAGTTAAATCACCACTTCTTGTCAACACAATTATCAAATATCTGAATTTAAACAAGATTATAAATCAGAGTAAATGTTGAAGGAACAGATGTTCAAGTTTACCTTTTGCTTTTACTCTGAAAAGTTGTTGGGAGAAACACATTGACTTGTTCATCAGTATCATCTACTTCAATAGTTGCTGTGACTACTTCTTTGTTTCTTATTGAGTCGTATAATATGACAACATAAGAGTTCGAGTTTCCTTCAGCTTTTGCAAACGCAACATTCATTCCACCACTTACAAACTCATAAGTTAAATTTCGAATTGGGGCCGGTTCTAGAAATTGTCATAAACATTTGAATCACTCTTAAAAAAAAGCTAAACTTCTTACTAGTTCGAAAATAAATAGTCTTTGATTCATTCCCAAAACGATACCGGATTGACTGAATCTTGAGAGCATATAAAGTACCAGGAGTCAAATGGATCATTTGATGTTGAGATAACTGGACAACCCACGTTTGTACTTCACTTGGATTGGCTACTTCGTACAACTAGGAGACATTGGTTAATAAAAGACCTGAAACTTAAGAATATTTACTTGTAGACGGTAGCTATGAACATCAGAAACTCGTCTCCATCTAACCATCGCGGTTGTATCCGTTGTAATCAGTTTCACTTCTTCTGGCGGATGAATATCTAAACAACATAAGTTAGTAAATTACAAATTGTAGACTTTGAGGGTACTTACATCTACAAACAAATGCTTTTTCAGTCGCGTTGTTTAATTGAAGAGCAAATGACGTCACGTTGTTTCGAAGTTCTTCTGCATCTTTAACTTTAAATAAAATCGAATTCTTTAATCTTTCAATATGACTCAAAGCACTTGATGCCTTTTCCTGTAAATTTGTAATTTGTTTATTGTAAAAGATTAAAACTAATCAAATCTTCACCCCAATAGCAATTGCATGGATGGTAGCTGGTTTAGTTCTCAGCGCTTCTTCGCCTATCGTGACGTCATCTATGACTTGATTGTTTGTTAAAATGATCACTTCCGCTCCAGCGCTTCCTCGCGCCCCACTACTGGACTTCAGTACATCGAAAGCAACAAAAGTCAGGGCTATGAAAAAAAAATTTGAAGATTTTTTGGTAAAATTAATTAAATTGTAAAAAACCTTTTCCTAAAGAAGCTCGTCTTCCTTTAGGTTTCAGATTCACTTTATCCAATAACTTTAAAAGCTCTTCTTTAGTTTTGTAGTCGTTGAATTCGATGTCTTGTCGAACTTGTGAGTTATATGTAACTACAGAAACCTAACAAACAAATCATCAAAGAAATTTATGAAAGTTAAAATGGTTTATTGGTTACCTGTCTATGGTTTGGACTAATGTTTCCACCTTCAACATACTCTTTCATGATATTACGATACGATGTAGAAATTTCATCCGTCAGATACGAGCTTGTATCGACTAGGAACACCACATCAGCAAAACTGTGCGTATCATTTGGACAAAGCCGTGCTGTAAAAATTGTTTATTAGTCTCTTCAAATATTTTTATTAGCTTCTACCTGGACATATAGTTGTAGGAAGCGGACTAAGCTCAAATAAGATAACAGAATCGATTTCTTCTGAGCCATGGATGTCACCTACCAAGCCAGCTATCTGCCTTAACTCTGTGTAACGAGCACGTTCGCTCATGCCTACAACGTGAACACTGTCTGATGCCTGTTAAAAATATTGTTTTTCAAATATGAATATGAGTGGAAATATATATTAGTTTTAGTTTTACGAAATTAGATATATAATTGCAGAGGAGGTTATGAAATTTCAGATTCGGATCTCACTTACATCTCGTAACGCAGCAGAAGCAGCATCAACTTGATCTGCACTTCCACCATCTGTCAACACCACAACATGAAGTTCAATATCTAATCGTCGACCTCTTTCAGTTGTAAATGCGTTTCTTGTCACGTAATCAATTGCTGTAAACAGTTCAATCAGTTAATTAAATTCGTGACCAGTTGTCGTGACACAAACCTTTTCCAGTAAGTACTCCTTGCCCAATGTATTCAAGATCTTTAATTGCTTTTATGACTTCTTCTTTTGTAGTATAAGTGTTAAAATCAAATATAATGTGTACTTCTTTTGAGTATCTAGCTAATCCAATCTACAAATTTCTTTATTAGCAAACAAATATTTTGTAAAATGTTTTTGAGAACTCACTTGTACTGCATGTGGCCCTATATCAACCATTTCAACTAAATTGATGATAGATTTCTTCATCTTTGTAAAGTTCTCTAAACCGATACTCTTACTACTCTCAATTATAAAGAATAAATCCATTCGAGCAACTTTACAATCCGTATAACTATTTCCAAGGAAAGATTGATACAATTCCTGAGTCTAAAAACATTTTTTAAGGTTATGAAGAAGCTAGAATTAAGTAGTCTTCACCTGATTAACGAAATTATCTTTTCGAACACATTCAGTTTTGTTTGTTTCAATGTTCATCTTTTTTTCATAACCATTGTTACAAACACATGTGTATCCACCCAAGATATTTGTACATTTTGAGTTAGTACCAGGACAATTGTTGCTAAGCAACAGACTTCGACATTCATCACATTCTGGGTTGTGATTGACAAAATTTAATCAAATGATTACTACAAATAGAGACTTATACCTCCAAACGTGATGCTCTCTCGTCGGATTAACGCTAATTCGTTTTCATTTTCGCGTTCCGACAGATGACGTATTACTTCTTCAACGCCGTTTACCATGGTTTCATAATCTTTAAAAAATTTTGTAAACATCAAAATATTTTCAGATAATTTTTCAATACTTTTTTTAATTTTCAGTTTAATTTGTTTATTTTAGATAATAATCGTCTAAATAATTTACCCATGATCTCTGGTTGCTCGTAGTATTGTAAGTAAACAGCTAAGCTTGCATATAACCGATCACCTCTGCTTGTTAGTTGGAATTTTGGAATTGAAATTGAAGCAGTTCTAAGGTAACTGGTTGTTAACTCAGATAAAATCTAAAAAAAATTTACTTTTATGATTTTACAGTTAGATATTAGCTCTGAAGTTTTCTGACTTTTGTTGAGATGCGATGAGCAAGTTGAAGTCGTTTATTATTATCGGAAATCCAACTTTTATCGATTACAAAGTATCCCTCGAAACAAAGTCCATCTTAAAATATTCAGAAATTCAAATTTTAAACCAAAAATTTCAGAAATATTTGAAAGAATTTTAGAAAAAGCGCTTAGAAGTTCGAGAATACGAAGATCAAGTTTCAGTTTTGCCTAAGGCTTCTAAATGATGAAGCTTCAACTGTATGTCCCAAAACAAAATCTTTTATTACGAAATTGTTAAAGATGAATTTTACCTGGCATTGAGTTAGATTCAACATCAACTTGATTCGTTTCCATTTCTGTTAAAAATAGAATTCAGCAAACTGATAAATTGATTACTTTGTCATAATTACTTCCAGTTTTGAAGTAAGTAACATTTGAAAAAGGTCCAATGCCAGCTTTGTTTACAGCAGATATTTGTAGCTTATACTCAGCAAATTCAACTAATCCTCGCAGCCAGATCGAATTCCTTTCTCCAGAAGGACTCTACATCAATAAAGATGTTTAAATAAAGTTTTATGGAAATTAAAACGAACAGTTTGAAATACGGTTGTTCCACATTGATCACTTGTTGCTCTTCGTGATTTACAACTAGCTTCTGTTTCTTCGTATTTTATAATGAAAGATAAAATGTCCCCAGTGACTAGACTAGAGCTATTCCAAGTGAGTAAGATGTTGTTTGTTGTTGAATCATTGACGTGAATATCGTAAAGAATGGAAGGAACTGAAAGATTTTATTAAAAAATAAATTTAAATTCTTTTTAATTACATTTATAAACAGCTTTAGGAAATATTTCAACATTTTTAAGTTTTTGTCGAAATATTTATGGCGGTTTTTAAAGGAAAAATTTTATCAAAACAACTTTTTGTTTTGCTTTTGGATTTACGTGGAAAATATCTTTGAAAACTCGAATAATACTTCTATTGATTTACAAGTTTGATTAACAACAACAAAAACTGATGTAGAAATTTTAATCCAATAAAATTTGTTTATTTATTTGTAGAAAAAGTATTTTTTTTTTAAACTTTATGAAGATTTTAACTACTTACTTGAATCCATCGTTTTAACTAAACACCATCTGACGTGATTTAATACAATGACGTCATCTTTACCAGTGATTTGAACCGAGAAATTATAGGTTTGAGCTGGTTTCAAATTGGAAATAATATAACCAGTGTGTGAAATATTCATCTTAGCCATCTATAAACAAATTTATTTGTGAATGAAATCCAACTTAATCATAAATTACCTTAGCTTCAGAATCATCTTCACCAACTTGTTTCCATAACAACGAAATGTCTTTTAATACTTCATCATTCCCAATCCACTGATCAGTGAGATTTAAGGTCATATCGATGACGTCACTTCCGGTGCTTGTACACGTAATATCAATAAACTCGATTAAAGCTAAAAAAGTAATTTTCTTGGTTAGTTGTTCGACCGGTTTGAAAAAATCCCTGAAAATGTTTTTCATCTAAACCACGTAATGTGAAAAATGTTTCTGTTTCGAAACAACTTTAAAACAATAGTTTGTTTTTGTTCATCATTTTTTTGATCGATTATTTTTTTTCAACTTTTCCAAGTTTAATAAAAACTGTTGTAGTTGTTGTATCTCGTTTATAAATCAAATATCGAATTTTCATAGCTTAGATACATTCTATGTTTAATAAAAATCTTAACAAGAGTCTATTTCTAGAAGCCTTTTAATACCCAGATCGATAAATTCGAGTTTCTTATAATTTTCTTAAAGATTAATTTTGTTCTTTACTATATCAATCAAACACGAGTTTATCAAATTGTCTATCTTACTATAAATCAAAGATTTTTCTACTTAACCAACTTAAAGTTTATATAATAACAGAAAGTAACTTTGCTGAATAGTGAAAGTATTTCAAATATTCTAAAGGTCTTAATGAAGAATTAATTGAGATTTAAAACACTTCAAATTTGGAGATTATTTTGTTAAGTGATCTGAATATTTATTCAAATAATAATTGTATAATTCGTATATAATATTTTATGTTCAATATATAATATGATATATATAATAATATAATATGTTGAAGACTTACGTGAACAAGAAAATCCATTTCCGGCATAAAATTCATTACATTCACAACTAAATGAACCAATTTCATTTGTACATTCAGCATTGTTATGACAAGGTGATAATAAACACTCATCAACGTCTAAAAATTTGATTATAAAGTTAAAATGTTCATATATAGAAGGAATTACCTTCGCATAAAGGCGGTGGGTTGTTGGTGTTATTTTGAAAACAAGATATTGTGTCTGGACCAATGATTTCAAAGCCAGGGTTACATTTAAAGTGTACTAGTTCTCCAAAAGTCACATTTTTGTTCAAAATTTCTCCATTTATTATCATATTTTCGTAAATACATTGTTCTGTAGATTAAACTAATTATCAAAGTGATTTGAAAAACATATTAAAAACACATTAAAAATTGTTGTAATTTTTGAAAATATTATTGAAGATTTATTTGTGTTCGGCGTTATTCACCTCAAAATGTTTTCTTTAAAATAAAATTACAAAAATTTATCATCTAACTCTAGCCTCCAGCAAAAGTGGTTTCAATCTTACAAAAGCGTTTCGATCATTTGTAAAAATTTATTGAATAATTTTCAGGTTTACTCTGAGAATTATCATAAAAAAATCTTTATATCAAATTTTTCATCAATCAAAATATTATAAAAACCTCCACAAGTGATTCCATCGCCATAAAGACCAGATGGGCACTGACCACAGGTAAACCCAACTTTAGGGGCAGTTAGGTCACGACATGGAACTCCCTCAAAGCACGGACTCGATGCACAAGCGTTGAAGTCATCAGAGCAATGTTTTCCTGAGTAAGCTTTTGTACATTCACATCCAACAACCTACATTTAAATAGTTGAAAAAATACCAAATTAAACATCAAGGAGACCTACACTTATTCGTCCAGTTGATTCGCGAATGTTGTCATAGTTACAAAGTCCATCATTCTGACAATTACACATCTGCCAAAAAGGGGACTTCACTGAATATCCTCCTCTTGTGTCTCGGACTTTGAAGTGGATGCCGAGTAAATTGTCGAAAAGTTGTCCTGGCCTCCCGTCCCAGTCTATTTGCATTTCAAATAAACCATCTGAAAGTAATTAAATGAAAATCATGAAATGTCTCATCAATTGAAGATTTATACAGATCATCATCAGTAGAATTTGATCATCATCAACGAAGCCTTTAGATTCTTCACAAAAGTTATAAATCAATTTGTAGAAAAAGCTTGCCTGTTGTCATGGTAACACCGCTCAGTTCTTTTTCGTGCACGAGTTCGAACGTGATGTCATCACCGTCCGGATCAAAAGCTCTGATGTGGACGCTGACATCTTGATTGTTGATAAGTCGGATTGTGATTGGCTCGTCAAAGAGAGGAGGGGAATTCCCTGAAGAGAAACTTTGTTGACAAAATTGACAGCGACAATCAACAAGAAACCATTTTCTCCATGTTCCAATTCTTGTTCCACATTTCTTTTATGTCTTTGATGAGATTCGAAATAGATCTCGACTTGACGATCCCAGGAGTCGTCCTTTAGACTCCCGTAGATGACGTCATCAATCGCACTTCCTGACTGCTTCCGTACCTTTATGTCAGCTCCTCCACCGATGACGTCATCAACAGTGATGTAGGTGGAGTTATCAATTTTGTAAAAGTTGAATGAGTCTCCCATGGTAACCATGACAATCCGATCTTCACCGCGTGTCGCGATCAGCATCGTCATGACGACCAGGCAAAAATTTGCATATCTCATAGTCGAGTTTTTTGATAAAATCCTTCAATCAGAATAAAAATTATTCCAATTCACCTAAAATTCCAATAAATAATTTTTTATTTTAATAATTTGTAAAAAATTTTGTAAAAAATCTAATTTTGATTATTTAAAGATGAAAGAAGTTTCAGAAGATACGAAAACGAAAGTTATAGGCAAAGAGTTAACAAAGAAATAAAGGTGTGGTTTTGTATTTACTAATTTCTCTTAAAAAAACATAAAAATAAGTTATTGGAATTTGTAAATATAGATTATAAAACCCACTTTACAAAGATTTCAAAACTTTTAGCTTTAAATAATTAAACTGAAAAACGTTTTACAAAACTCTCTAAAACATTTTTTTAAAGTTCTACACTCAAAGCTGTCAGACTATTTCTCAGTTAATTTAATCCTTTCTATAAAGTAACTTTGTTCCTACTAATTATGTAGAAAAAGCAATTTAAATATCTATTCAGAAATTTGTGATTTAAATGAACGTATTTGTCAATTGTTGTGTTCTTTAAATTTAACATTGCTTCTTCTATTTTTTTCTCTTTCGTTTTGCTGCAGGGTATATTTAAGTTGAATATTTTATTAAAGATATTCTTTAAGAGTTTAGAACTAATCTGAAGCATTTAAAACCATTAAAAACTTGAGAATATATCTTTTTAAATTCAAGTTTATTTGTGGACTTATTTATTTATCATTTGTGGGCATATAGTTGATTAATTTTTTTACTTTAGATAAGAAATTAGGAAATAAAACTCAGATAAAAATAAGTTTCTTTAACCTGCTAATTGACAGTTTATAATTTTCTTATACAAGTTATCATGTTTGTAAAATTTATTAGCTTTTATAGAAATAAATTTATTTTTATTTGAACACATGTATTTATTTATTTACTTATTTCTGTCGATTGGTACAATTAATACATTACTATACATAAAGTTGAAAACAAGAAACACAAATGAAAAGAACAAGCAAGCAAGCAAAAATATTGAAGATATTGGTTTACATTTTACAATCTTAAAAACAAAAAACTAAATAACTTTAACTTATAACGCTGAAATTTTGTTGTTTACATTTAAAAATCTACCAGTAAAAGAAAAATTTCCTAAACTTACACAAATGAATAAACATTATTCGTTTTAAATTTCCGCTTGGTGCCGCTGTTGAAATGCAATTACAATTGTCTGTATCTAAAGCTTGTAACTATCTAAAGGTACACGTTTATACATTGAGGTTTTTTATACAAATTAGGAAACAAGTTTGGTGCCAAATATTTAAATATACAATTTGTTGCTGGGGTTTATGTCTTTTATTTATTTCTTATCTTCACTTTTATCATTGACGCTAGTCATACGGACTTTGCTAGAAGCACCAGTAGACTCCTCTTGACCTTTTTCTATAAAAAACACAAAATTAGAAATAATTCGGAACATCTATTTCAAACAAACTCACTCAAAATTGCGATTTTGAATTGAGGGTGGTTGTAAACGTAAATAACAGCGTTTAAGGCTGATGAAAACTTAGCAAATACAGCAGAAAATGTTTCAACTAATGGAGGAGCTCTCTAAAAATAAATCAATTTTAAAGATGTTTTTGTGAATTCAATAATCTGTTACCTTTCCAAAGACACCCATAGTTGCAATGGAAGCGTAGGGAGCCCATGAAACAACAAAACACACGATCGACACTGCTGTAGTTTTAGCTAATTTATATTCCAGTTTACGTTTTTTGTCTTCTTTTTCGGCAGAAACTTTATTTCCTTTCATCATCTTATTAAGACTTGCTCTTGCAATTCTGAATATTCCAGTATAGCAGAAACTAATGGCAGTAATAGGAACTGAAAATTAAATAGAATAAAGTAACAGGCATCAAAGCATTCAAATAATTTCAATAAATTCTTGTCACTATAAACAATTTAAATATTCCGTTTGATTAATTTGATGAGTTTAAATAATTGATTTGCCTGTTTACCAGTTTTGTGTGAAATAATAGATAGAGTTCATTTTTCAGAAGTCATCAGCTTCTAATAGAAGATTAGAAGCAAAAGAAATATTGATATCAAATAGTTAGTGATCATTTATAAATAGGACCACCTCAGTGATATTTATAAGATCTATATGTATTTGAAAAGTATAAAAGGTTATACCTAAATGTAAAGAAGTATTATCAAATATATATTTCTACTGATTGTGTTAGATCCAATTTTCAAGTTTTGTTTTAAAGAATTATAAATTTATCATTTTTAATCCTAAACATCGATCAGCAATCTTAAATAAGTTTCTTGACAAACTTTATTAAACTACTTTTAATATTTTAAGTAAATAAACTAATTAACTTGTCTTAATTATAATATCTAACAAGAAAATGTTCCAACAATTGATTTTTTTTTCGACTTTTAAGTAGATATTAATCAAAGTTTATCACATACTGATAAATCCAGCTAAGATACTAGTGATGATATAGGCAATGTTGATTGTTGATAAGTCATGATAGTTAAAGGCGCAACTAATTTCGATACCATCAAGTGTTGGATTACTACCAAAACCAAGAAAAGGTAAACCAGCCAGAAGTGTTCTAGAAATTAAAGAGATTAAATAAGAAGTAGAAGTTATGCAAAGTTTAACTTACGCTAAAGACCAAATAAAAATAATTTTAATAATGATAGACTGCGCTTGAGGGTTTACAGATCTTGGCTGTTTTATGATAAAATACTTTTCAATGGCGATTGCAGTTAGAGTGAACATTTGTGAATATGCAAAAACTGCGTCCAGGAAACCAGCCATTTGACAAGCTGCAATAAAACACTTTATCAATAATCTAAATTAAATTGTGTTTGGTAACCCATCAAAATTAATCTATGAATAAAGTTGCCTACTTAACTGATTTTTGGTTAATCGATTATTAGGATAAATATTAGTTAGAAAAAGAAGCTTATATACTTTCGCTTTTTAACATTATTAAAATCCAAATTAATATTAACGTTTTCAGTGAGTAATTGAAACTTTATCGAATTGAAGAATTAAGAAGATCAAGTTTAAACTAATTGTTAAATTTGAAATACAATTACTATGGGTCAATTTGAAACAAGCCTACTTTTAAATTATTCAGGAAGTCTTTTACTTCGAGTCTTTATCAAATAAAGAAATATCTTTTCAGATAAAAAGATCTGATTTACTTTAAAACTTTTTAAACAAATTGTTTCAGCCCTAACTCACCAGTTACACTCAACCTCCACCCAAGGTTAAAGCAAGCGTCCAACTCAAGAGGAAACACAATAACGATGCCAATATCAGCAATTGTCAACGAGACTAAGTTCATATTAAACAGCCGGGATTTTTTCGTCTTAAACATTCTTGATTCAAATTAAAAAATAAAATTATATTTGAAGATAACTGAATTCTTACTTTTTGTACATGGCCAGAATGGCGATGTTGGTTACCAGGCTGCATGATCCTACTACTAGAATCAATGTAGCGATTGTATAGAACCAAATGGTCGGTGTTTCTTCTGCTGTCATTCTTGTTTGTTGTTTCGATCAACTACAAACTTCTGTTGTTATTTAAAGCTACGAAGTTACTGCAATAAGTTAGCTGCTGATAAAAAAATTGATCGAAGATTAAATGGAAAAGTTATTTGTAAACAGACTTTGTTTTCAATTAACTTTGACAAATATCTAAACTTTAAACAATTGACTGAAAATCAAACTGAAGGAATTATTTTAAATTTTGTGATTTATTGATTAACTTCTTAACTTCGCTCATTGATCATCAAACATGTAATTCATCCTGTTTCAAAATTTCTTTGAAATTAGAAAAGCCTTGCAACTAATTGCTTAAACTAATGAACCTCACATTTGTCTGGTCTTGTGCAGTCCCTGTCTTCATACTTTACTAATGATTAATACTTAAAAAAAATTAAATGAAAATGTAGAAAATTGAAATTATTTTATTGTTTTTAAAAGTTAAAAAAATTATTCACGAAACATGACAATAAATTGAAATATTAGTTTGTTATTATAAATCATTTCAATAAATTATATTACAACT
The DNA here is from genome assembly GCA_034620365.1 of Pegea sp. RAD2-039. Classification (NCBI taxonomy): domain Eukaryota; kingdom Metazoa; phylum Chordata; class Thaliacea; order Salpida; family Salpidae; genus Pegea; species Pegea sp. RAD2-039. The sequence goes on from JAQGEQ010000225.1 coordinate 732,999, forward strand.
CAGTGTTTCAAAAAATCTCTTCTATAACTCTTGTTAACATTTTACTAGAACTGTTTCATCATGTAAAGATAAAATGATTTTTTTAGTAGATCTTCATTAGATTTATACCATTAAAGACTTTGCAGAAAAACGTAATTCTCTCTCGCCTTATGTAACTCTTTTACAGACATGAAAAAAGAAAAAAAAACCTTTTTTATTGAAAAATTAGTGTTTCAAAAAATAGTTATTTTTGTTGTCACAAAGTTTAGTTTAACTTTCAGTGTTTCACTGACATATAAAATAAATGACTACAATTTGAAATTTTTTTTATATCAGATAAGCTTTCTATGTTCTGTTTGAATTCACTGAAATATATTTATGTTAATTTCTAAGGGTGAAATTGATGATATATTTAATGGGTAAACAAGTTACAAATTCTATTTGATTTAAATCTTCTTCAACAAAAACTTCCCCTTTCCATATTCTCAAAGCAAAAATTAAAGCAGTTTAAATAATTCTTTATTATATAAATCAAATAGTCTAAAATAAAAGGAAATGTCATTTTAAATTTCATCATTTAAGTATTAATTATGGAAGTATTTTTATTGAAATAATTTTATCTTTGAAAGAAATGGTTTGAAAACCAAGTATCTTTTCGTTGTAACTTTCTAAAATTAATGTGGATCTTTCAGTTTAAGACTTTTTTTTTCAATTATTTCAACTAATCTTCTTCGAAAGACTTTTATTATTGTAAAGATTAACAAATATTTTTATGTAAAAACTTCTTAATATATCTTGAGCAGATCAACTTTAAATATTGATCGAAATCACTAAATATCCCGGACACTAAACTCTAAAATAAGTGAAGACGACTATCAGGTCGAGATTTATCTTTATTTGAATCCGGTTATAATCATCACATGAGTTTTTATCGATCAGATCACGTGACTTGAAGTTTTATTTAAGGCTCAAAAACCTTTTTTTGTGATACAGATGACGTCACATCAACGCAGCGACTTTTATGGTCGTTTATTAAATGGTAGAGATCGGAAAAATTATTTCCGAATCCAGTTTTTAAAAATGAAAAAAATCTTTGAATGTTAAACGAAAGATATTTTCTCATCTGACTTTTAATCCAGTAAAGATTGAGAAAAATTAGTTTTTGGTGGGCCACGCCTTCAACGCTGGTGACTTGAGTCTATTAAAAATAATTTAATTAATTTACGTGTTTACTTGACACAAAGTAAAAACTTTTAATTCTTATTCACTTACTGTTTACTATTTGTCTTTTTGCTTTTGCTTTCTAACACATTCGTGGATAGAGAAGCACTTGGTGAGTTGTCTTGCAAGTTTCTTGAAGCAATTGAATTTTGTGCCGTTCGTAAGTTGTTAATCTTTAACAAATCAATCTGTTGGTTGCTTTTAAGAACATTTTTATTTATATTCTTTGTAAGTTACCACTTAACTAATCAAGTTTTGAAGAAAAAGTAAAACTTTAAAAGCAACAAATTGATTTAGATTAAAATATAAATTATTTTTTCTGGAACGAATCAAAGAGTATAGAGCCAATAAAAGAATCAAACAAAGGTAATTGAAAAAAAGGGGACTGCTCCGACCCACAAAGGTTGAAGAAGTGGGACTTCTTTTGCAGTTGATCAACTTATACAGGAAAGATTAAATGAAAATACAAAATATTTGAAATTTACAAACCTGACTAGCGAGCTTTTCTTTATTTATTAACTTATGACAAACAAATTTATCAGATAAGTCTGATTGTATGTCAATTGTTGAAAGGACACCTTCTCCCCCAGAACACCTATTATATGAAAGTGAAGTAGATGTAGAAGTAGATCTGGGAATACCATGAAGATAAAGTTGTGATGATGTGTTGCATATCTTCATCTTTTACATCTCTTCCAGTTGACCAGTCTATTTCTAATCTATACAAAAGTTAAAAATGAATTTGTGAAAAATTACCTGATAATTTCAGGAAAAAAATATTGATTGAATAATATTTTTAGAATTTACAAAAGGTTAGTTTTATAACAGTCTTAAAAAGTAGAAAATAAAAAAAATATTTCCTTATTTTCTTATAGAATCACTTTTAAAATAAAATTTAAAATAAAAATATAAATTAAGATTAAATATTTTCTAAAATAAAATCTTTATATAGAAGTTTTACATAAGTCACAAAATATATAAAATGATTTTTCTAAAGTTTCTTGCCCCTAACCTTTCTCATAAATATTCTGTTTGCTTATATAAGTAATTATTAATACTTTTATTTAGGAAATCATTTAGAAAAATTACTTTATATTAACCATCTTGAAAATTATGTTTGATAAGTATACAGGAAAAACGCAAATTAAAGATAACTTTATAGTCATTTATAATAAAAATTATCTAAAATGTTGCTGTTACCTTGAATTAAGTTGATCTAATCTTCCTTTAATTGCTTCTTCATATATTGCAAGAATAAGAAGATCTTCAAGTTCCCGGATGTTTTCAATATGCAGTTCTCTTCTAAGATCAGAATACAGAAGAAACTGGAAAAAAATTCAAAAAATTAAATTTGACAAATTTCAATTATTGAAAAGTAATTAAAAAATGATTATTTTCTGAACCATTAAAAAGAGATAAGAAAATCATAAAACCAAGATCATTGAGAAAGAATGAGAATAAAAACTAAAATATTTTCACAATAAATAACATGATCAACAAACTTATTAATAATTGAAGTAATTTTCTTAACTTTTAACAATATTTAAAATACTTTATTGAAATAACCTTTGCATTTGAAGCAAGTGAAGTTAAAGTTAAAAGTTGTAATTTTGTAACCATCTTTTCACTTAATGAAGGTAATTCATCTTGACTACTTATATATGTTTGTAATGTTCCATAAGCAAATATATTAATCAGTTTCCAAAACTTGTAGTCTTCAATATTATTTTTCATCTAAAAAATAATAAAAGTAAAAGTCGAAAGGAATTGAATTGTTATTTTTAAAATTTTAATATATAAAAAATATTAAATTACTATTTTAAAAATTTAATCAGTTTGTCTAACAGGATTAGTATCAGAATTACTTTTTGAACAGAAGGGATATCTAAGAGCTCTGCAAAAACATATAAACCACTAGCTTCTAATGCTTGGATAATAACATCATGTAATTGAGTCCCACTGAGCCTTGTTGCCATTTCAACAAACTTAGACAACAGTAGATTAGATGTAGCATGCTTAGTTTGGCTACTATTCAAAATATCCATGATAAATTCTATAAAAAAAAACCTTAAAAAATGTAAAAATCAATGTTTTTTATAATTATAATTCGAATCAAGTTAAAGTCATTGATTTAGTTAAAATAAAATTGAAAAAATTAAATTTACTTCAAAAAGGCGTTTGTACTTAAAACTATAAAAGATTTCATAATGATTTGCATATAAACAGGATAGTAATAGTTTAATTATTCAATTAGATTAAAGAGCTTTAGTGAAAATAATTATCAAAAAACAAACAAAATTAAATAATGTTTTAAACAAGTTTTTTATAAGTAGGTTTTAAACAAATAATAGCATTATGAGAGATTATCACATACAGTTTATAAGTAACTACTTTATTTAATTAAATAAAATAAGTAGAAGTTATATAACTTAAAGGTTTTTAACAGAAATAAAGCCTTATTCTATAAATAAATATTTCTAATTTAAAAAGAAAATTTATCAAAAAATGTTTGTTTATGATAAAAAATAAACCTTTTGAAAATTTAATTTAGGAAATTCAAGAAAAATAAAAAATTAAACTTTACCATAATATGACTTTATAGAAAAAGTTTATTTAACTTTAGAATCAAATCAAATAATAAATATAAAGATTGAAAAAATATTTTTCAGTTCTTATACCAAATTTATATTCAATATAAATAAAAATAAAATTCAAGAGAAAATAAAATGACTTTTTAATTATTTTCCAAAAAATTTCTAAATATTTTTAGCTAAGTATATTATGATAATTCTATAAAATTGGTTTCTACTAAAATAAAAATAATATCTATAAACATAATATTTCTTAGAGGTGAATTTTTAAAAAATGTTATGTTAAATATAAATGTTTAAATTTGATTATCAAATATAAACGAATAAAAATTAAACTCAATTAGCGAATGTAATATTACAATAGCTTCTATATAAATTAGAAAACTATAAAATTAGCTAGAGTTAAATTAATTTCTTATAATATTTATAAATACTATGTAAAAATAATAAAGTCAATAAAATATGCATCAAGTATTTTAAATAACAGTCAAATATAAAATTATAAAATATTTATTTATTTACCTAGATGATAAAAAATATAATAAAGTGAATGTTGTAAATAATGAATAATTTTAGTATAAAATACTTCTAACATGAATTTTATTCGTTTTTTAAACATTTAGTAAAACTATTTTGAATTTGAATAAAAATTTTCAAATGAATTTTGTAAAAATAGAATGTATTTTATTAAGACTTTAAAAATCATTCAGACATTTTTACTTAACGGCTTAAAGTCAAATATAAATAACCAAAACAATGAATACATCGCAATAAAATTAAAATTGTATTGTTATTCATTTCAATCTTTTTTTATTTACTTATAATTTTTTCTTTATTTTAGATGAACATAAATAGACAAAATAAAACAGTCGCTTAAACTGTAGGTAAAATATTTATCAATTGTATAATACTACAGTTCAAAAATTTGACTTTTAGGGAAAAACCCAATTGTTGTTATTTTTTATAAGAAATTAAAACTTACTTTTTATATAACCAGTTTTTGTAAATTTTCAAAAATAATGAGGTTGTATATCGAAAAACAAAAATTAAATTCAAAAGGATTTATTATCTAGCCACGATAATACTTATAAGAAAGGTGACTCTATGCATTCATCATAACATTTTAATTATAGAAATTGGAAAGTTCAAGAAAAAAAAAATTAATTGATTACATATACACATATTTTTTTCAATAAATTAGTTTAAGAAAACGTTACTTCAATCTTAATTGAAATATACATTTTTCAAATTCTCATTTAAGTAAATTTAATGAAACACAAATTGTGCGAAAATGCTACTACTAGATAATCTAGTCTCCGTATAAAGATAGCATGACAGTAGTTCTAAAGTTAATGATAACTGGCAAGATAATTTTTTTCTGTGTGGTTGTCAATTATTTTTATATATTATTTATACAAATATTCTTATCATGATTAAAAACCTTTCGTAAGTCTATAGATTTACATCTACAAACAAAAAGAAGATTTAGAATTCTAATTCAAATAGTTAAAAGTATTTTTACTTTAAATGAAAATTAATAAGACACTTGGGTTTTCTTTCTGATTAATAAGCTATTATACTTAATTGTTATACTTAAAATAAAATGATTATTATCACAATAAGTTCTTTAGATATATTTTGATTAAAGTTTTGATTGAAATGTTCAACATCTAAGCCAAAAGAAGATTGTTCACATAATATCGCCTAGGTTTGAATTCATTTTAATTAGTTGACTTAAACTGGAGCAGTTTTTGAAGACTTGTAATTTTTATCAACGATTAGTAACTTACAGCACAAATTTATTTGATTTAATGCGATTTAAAATAAAACCCATTTTCGTCGTTTTAGAATCTTCACAGCTAAAACTTCTCAGTCAATACAAGCATTGGTCAGTCATATCAAAAGATTCTCTGATACTATTTGTGAACTTGGATGTTGATCAAGAATCCTTAAAGCATGATTGCTTCGTGGATTTATCGTGAAGTACTTCTAAAAATATTAAAACTGTTTTCTTTATTAAATGTTATTATTTATTTGCCGACAGTTCAGATAAATTTTAACCTTTTATAAGAACTTCAACATAATTATTGACTTATAAACAAATTTTATTTTTCCCAATAGAATAAAACTTAATTCGATTTTTTATTTGATAAAAATGATTATAATCAATGATATATTTGTCTGCCATATCGATATTTTCTGTTATTTAATCAATTTCAAAAAATCTTATCACCAAATGATAGTTAAGTCAAAATGATCACCATTAAATCTTCCTAAAACTATTTTAACTTATTGGAAAATTAAGATTATAGAATTTTCTGTATATGTATGGAGTTTTTGTAAATAGATTTGGCTCATACCATACTTTTAAATCAAAACCAAGATCTTTCCATCAAAGATTATAGATTTTTTTAGTTATGCAACAGTTTTATATCAAAGTCTTATTGATGTAACCATCTTATTGATTTATATGTTTTCAAACATTAATAATTAATTATTTAGACTGTCTGTCTTATTGAAAACTTCAAAATAGTTTAAAAAATGTATTATGATACTGATCAACAATATAAAATTATGTCTGCCAAGCTATCAGCTTCTATTAAGCCTTAGAAAATTAAGTTTTACAATTTGAGTCACTTTTATAATTACACAAACTTAATAAAAACGATAAAATAAGAAAACATTGAAAAAATATACTTGAAAAGGGCGTATAGTGATTTGATTTATTTGTCTTTATTTATGAAAATAATAAACATATGATTAATCAAAAATGACAAAACTCATTAATAGAAATTTTATTGATTAAATAATAACTAAAAGCTTTTATTAAAAAAGTAAAAAAGCTACAAAACTACTTTAAAATATCTAAAAGGTTTTGGCCTCAAGGCATTAAAAACTAAAAAAATTTTCTGAGTGTTTAAAAGTAATTTGAAATATATCTGTAGAAATTAATTGGATAAAATTTATTTCCACTTTTTAATCATTTTTGTAAAAACGTAACCATGACAATAATAAATTTAGTAAACTATTTTTTAAGATAGTTTGATTTTTGAGTTTTAAATATTAAATGCTGCAAAAAGGAAAGATTAGTATGAGAAAAATACAGCGACAAAGTATTGCTTGGTGTTTATTTTTCTTTGTATTTATCTCTTCAACTATTACAAGTAAAAACTTTCTAATATTACATCAAAAATAACTAATTTGTTTGAAACTTAATCTAAAAAATTAATTTAATTGTTTTAACCAGAAGTTTACTAAACTTTAAACTATTTTAATTTGATCAAAATATTTTTAGATCTCAAAATGATGATTGATACGAACAAAATCATTACAGAATTTAGATATGAAAGGCATAAAAAAGAAATAAACATTTTTCCATCAAAGTAAGTTGTTTCATTTTAACATATTTCAAACAAATAATTGAATTCAGATAAAATAATTTATGTTGTATAAAAAATACAAATAACTTCTTAAAAAATTTTTTGGCAGCATTGAAAAATGTTTGTTTTTTTGTGAAAGATCGACCTTGCTTTGAAAACATAAGAATATAAATAATAAATATTAAAAATAAATAATAAATGACAATAAATACTTTATCTAGTTTTTGTACATTTGCTTAAACTAAGTAACTTGATGTTTCTGGTTAAATTCAATTAAAAGGTTGATATAGAAATTTAAACGATTGTTGAAACATCTTGATTATAAAATAAGTAAAATACATACTGAGTTAATTTAAAAAAAAATCGTTTTTCACAACTTAAAATTTTTTAATATATTGAATTTAGGTTATATTGTTTAACTTTCAACAGTTACCAAGTTTATGAAAATATGAATATTTATTGATTTTATCTTTTTAGTTTTGAAAATAACAAAATTGGATTAACTTCAGTTCGTAAGTGATTTTTAATAACTTCCATTTAAATCATAATTTTTGATTTCTTTTTTACAGATAATACAACTCATTTAATGTTTTCAAAACCAACTAACTCTTCTGAAAATAAAATTGCAAATTTTAAAAACTTAAATCTGATTTTATTTTCAAATATCACATCTACGGAATTAGATAATTTGTACAGGAAGCTATTTTTATTATTAACAAAACGCCAGGTCGAATAACTAAAAGATTATTATTGTTAAAATCTTTATTTATCATTTATTTTATAAAAAGATTTAAAACTTAGCTTTTAAAATAATTTTAAAATAATTGAATAACATTTATATGTGTAAATATTTGAGTGTTTTTTATGTTTAATTTTTTTAAATAAATTCTAGAAAGTTTGTGACAAAATACTTTTCATTGATGGAAAATCACGAAAAAAAAAGTTTCAAAGATTTTTTTATCCTCTGTGTTTCGATGAAAACATCTGGAATTCTTCATTAAACAAAAAATTAGTTTATTCCTATGAGTTAAGACTTTACATTAAGATTTGGTTGTTTGTGAATTTTATGAAATTGTAGAATTGACAACCTGTGGAAAGTTGATGACTATCTTTCCAATCACGAAAATTGTGAAGTTCATTCTTTTGATGCAAAGTTTGTTTGTTTGTTAAATGCTTTTGTTTACGTTTTAAGTTGTTATTTTTCCTAATGTTATTCGATTATTAAAGGCCAACAACGTGACACTAGTTTTACATTTAAACTAATTTTCATTTCTAATTTAATTATAAATTCATACCTATAATTTAAATATTTATATACTATAAATATAATTTAATTATTTCAATAAATCCAAAGAAAAATACCTGAAGAAAGCACCTCTGCTAACACACATTCTCACAAATAATTTTTATAAGTTAGAAATATAGAAAACAAAAGATGTAACACGTGGCATTTCAGTAGTCCTCAAAACATATATTAGTGAACAGTTTTATAGAATGTTAATAATATAAGAAAAGGGAAAATTCACAGTTTAGAAATGACAATGTTGGCAATACTATAACGGTTCAACCTCTTTTTGAACAACACGAGTGATTTTAACATGACGATGTCTGATGGCAGCTGGCTTCATATACTAATTGTGCGGTATGAGAAAAAAATCGCTCTGATTAACGTAACAGATGATATAGGCTTATTAAGATGTTATGTGTGTCGTCTGAGTTGATATAACTTCAGGGAAGGACTAATGGAAAAAAAAGCATCGAATTGAAGGTCAATTAAATTGTGGTTATTTTTAAAAATAAGAATTAAGTCGTATTTATTAACCAATTTTAATAATAAGAACTCTTTAAGAAAACTTTATTGTATACTAAAACGCGTCCAACAACAAGACCAGTAACAGCAGTAAGTGATGAATACAACATAACTGTTAACACACATAAACATTTATAAACAAATGAACTTTCTTCGAATGACATTTGCGTATGCGGCAAAATAATCTTTTGTGTACAAATATACCATATCTAATTCAGTTAAAACTTTAAATATGTTTTCATTTTGGTTCTTAGTTCGTATGATCTTCGTGATCAAAAACGAGATAGCGGTGTATATTTTCATCAACTAGCAATTGGAACATCAGATGGGGATAAGGTTTATCACCGTGGAAAACGTGATTATATCTACAAGTAGGTCAACATTTTGTTTCAAAGTAAAACTTTTTTAATAAATAAAAACATTGAATAATCCAGTAAAGTTGATTTTGTTTAAAGTTACTTAAGTGTTAGTGATTTAATTTTTTAAATTGTTAGTAAAATTTATAATTTTTTTATATTTTTATCTCCTCAGAAAAAAGTATGACTCAAAAATTTTGGAAAAACTTCGTTTAGTAAAGATGAGGACTCTAAAATCAACAATGAAACTTTTAAAACATCAAGTAAGCAAGTTCGAATCTTTAGTTTTTGATATTAATACTAAGTTTTCAACATTAGTTCAGAATTATAATTATATGATGTTATTGTTATAATATATTTATAATTAATAATTAAATCAGTATGTAGTAGGTTTTTTTTAAGGGGACTTAAGGTTTTGATCTTTAAAAAATCTTGTAACAAAATCTTTTACAATTCTTTTGGTCAGCAGCAATCACTTGATGTGTTTCGAATAAATGCTGAAGGACCAAGAGTATCATATGAATTTAACATCCTAAAAAATCTTTTAAATGATCAAATGTTTGGATGTATTCAGCAAATCTCACTAAAATTCCATTTCTTTGGATCTTTATTGTTTTCTGGTGGTGAAAAAGATGAAGTTATCGTTTCTAAGAAGGCAACTGAAAATGCTTTATTTGCTTATGAACGAATTAAACTGCTTGAGAAATTAAATGAAGAATTCAATTTCCATATTATAAGTTCAAATATTTATGATTCAAATGGTGCACGTGTAACTGGCGCAAGTGAGTTTATAGAACTGCTAAGATCAAACAAGGAACATGTGACTTTTGTTATTTTATTATATAATCAAAATCAAGTGAAGTCATGCTTCTTTTAAAATACAAAAATTGTTGATGACAAAATAGTACTCTAAACTGGAATTCTTCAGAAGTTTTATCATTCATAAAACGACAATTTTTTTGCTTATAAATTGTTTTGATGAAATCTAAGAACTAATAAATCAAATACTTTATTTCATTGACAACTTTGGATTGTTTCAGCAATTGAAAACCTTTTGATTTCATTATTTTATTACACAGCTTGTTAAGCTGTTGCAACTTTTGACTAAAAACTAAAATTTAGTGAGACATTTACTCATTAAACGTTTATGACTTGTGTAAAGATGTTGAAAAAAGTGTTAAGCTTCAAGTGTAATAAAAAATATGTTCAATTTAAATCTATCGGTTGTGCTAAAATCGTTTGATCTTTAAACAAAGTTATCGGATGTATGTGTGTCCAGACACATAAAACTAAATTTGAATAATTTTTCTTAAAGAACAGTTTTGAGTACTTCTAAATATATATTTATTTGAAACAAAAAGTCAAAATAAAAATAATTACAAATAAAGAGTAAACCTTTGTCAAATCTTGTGTAAAAAATGCAACAAAACACTTTTGTGGTAGTCCATTTTTAACGTACAAATACATATTTTATATTTACAAGAATTGCTTTTAGATAAAATTTGATTAAACAAAAATAATCAAAAAAATTCAACATCATAAAAGTCAAGTGTGAAACTAAAAAAGGCGGAAGTACTTTGCTTCCTTTTAGAGAAAAGTAGACTCTTCAAGCATAAGTTTCAGCGATTCTACTTGTGTGGTTGATTTCACTTGTAGCAAATTCTTTCTTATTCAGAACAACTTTCCTGAAGAAGCGTTTGATATACTTATCCAATCTTGAATATATTAACGGGTTAATTGCACTGTTAATAGGTAAGATTACAATAGCAGACACAGGGTTAACTTCCCCGACTAGTTTAAGGCCTGAATAGCTCATAAATGACATTATTATGATTGGCAACCAGCAGAGTGTATCAGTCAGTATAATATACAGGATTCGTTTCTTTAGTTTCAACATCCGATTATCTTTTTTATTATTTCTTCCAATATTCGAATTTGCAAGATGAAAGATCCTTAAATAAGTCCCACAGATGAACAACAACGCCAAAGTGTTAAAGAAAATCATTATGAAAGAGAAAGAGAAATGAAAAGATGATTGATCTGTATAAAGGCTGGGAAAGCAAACAGCGGAGGAGCTGTAGTATCCAATCACTTTTTTGATGTTGATTTGCCTGTAGGGAAATCTTAATCTTCCTTCCTCACTGTTATGATACTCATTCAAAAGTTTATTGATACTGAAATTGTCAGTTGTAGTCTTTAAATTTGAAAAATTTGCATAATTTTGTGGAATTATCTGAGTTCTTTTATAAAAGTTTTCAAGAATTCGATAACTAACTGCTTGTCCTGATACAAAAGGATTTGATTCTATATAAAAACTTTCTGCCATTTGGTTCTCTAAGAAAACCGGGAGCAAAGCATACAAGAAACACAAAAGCCAAGCTGATAAAGCAATCAAAGAAAACTTCTTATAGTTAACATGATTTGCTTTCAAAGGAAAACGAACTAAGTACAACCTTAGAGCAGTTATTATAACAAGCATACTTATAGAAGTCTGCGATGAAGTTACAACTATCACTCCAATTGTATTGCACAATGAACTAGTTCTCCAGGCTAGGTCATGATAACAATATTCTCCTGAATACTCTACAGATTTAATACCAACAATTAAAAGAGCAAAACCCATTATCAGGTCAGAAAAAGCTAACTGACATAAAAGAATCAAATTAACATAATCAAAAGAATTTCTGTTGTGACTTTTCTTCAACTTATTTAAATGTGTTATAATAACAACGGCATTTACAGATAAAGTAATAAATGAACTGAACCAAACATAAAATCTAAGAATTCCACTTTTTAACATCTCGTAAGGTGAAGAAAACTCATCATCAATACATTCATCTGAACCATCCAAGCAATCTTTCTTGCCATCTAATAGTTTACTCTTCTTTATAAATTTTGGATTTCCTTTCCAGCAATAAAAGTGACTACTTTTTGAGCAACTCATTTCGTCTGAACCATCTTTACAATCAACATTAAAATCACACAACTTATTCAAATCGATTGTTTCTGTTGTAGCAGAGTTACAATAAAACATCCAGGGACATATATTTCGTTTTAAATTGCAGAAATCACTGATTTTATTAAAATATGTCCACTGTTCTTCTACGCTAAGTTCCAGAGTATAGATATCTCGATTTAGAATCTCATCTGGGACTTTTTCTTCTAGATCTAGCCAAACTTGAATAGGTTTTAAGCTTTTATTGATTTCAGATTCCTCTGAAATGATGAAATTTTCATCTTTATAACTTTTGTAGTTATCTATAAAATATAACTCCTGGACATATTTTTCATAACTTTTTTCAATTATCACGTGGAATCGGTTCCAGAAATCGGTATCTTTAATTCGTATAAACGGAAAACAGGTGGTTATTTTCTTGGCTTTGCTTGATACGTTTAAACCATTAAAATATTCAGTATTGAAAAGGTACATCAGATCTCGTTCAAAGCATTGTGAAGAGCATTCATCATCTTTAAAATGGCAATCAACAACACCATCACATAGCTTTCCGTGTTCATTACTTAAAAGTTTTTTATTTGTATCATGTGATGCACATTTATATGATTTAAATTTGTCGTTTCCTTTTCTGTCATATTTTATCAAATTAAGTATTTCGTAATTACAAAATTCTTCATCTAGATTATCTTGCATATCCATTTTGTAATTACAAATCTTATCAAAACTCAAATCTGCTGACTTCAGTTGCTCTTCTGTGTTAATTGGGAAAAATAATTTACAAAGTGACTCAACATTAGATTGTTCACAACTGCACTCATCTGATAAATCAGGACAGTCAATGATATGATCACAAATTTGTGATTTAGAAATAATAGTTTTATTATCCAAACATCTTGAACATATCAATTGGTTTTGATCGTTGTAACATTGATCTTCTTTATCAGAACAGATTGGTATATTGTTTTTAATTGAAGTTTGAGGAATCGTTCTGATTTCTTTGCGTGTACCAAATGAATTCTGTTCATCATTGGTGGTTTCCACATAACATTTAAAACCAAAAACAAGATCTTTGCAAGCTTTTATGCCTTCAGTTCGAAAATTCTCTAAATTTCTTTCGGTTACTCTCATGCCTAAATTGAAGATATCAATATCTAGCTCCTTACAATGCATAAACACATTCTCATCACATAAATCAATCTCATCGCTTCCGTCTTTGCAGTTTAATATTCCATCACATAAGTATTTGGTGGGTAAAATTCGTTGACCATTTAAGCACTGAAATTCTTCATCCAAAAGACCTTTTACTTGAGTTATTTCATCTTCTCCTGATTCACAATCTTTAATTGAGTTCCTCACCCAAGATCTTGGAATACATCGTTTCTCTTTACAAGTGAATTCAGTTTCTAAGCAACTAAATCTATCTATATTTTCATCTGATCCATCTATACAATCCTTGAAGCCATCATTAACACGATAGCGAAGAATACATCGTCCGCTGGTGTTACATCGAAACTCTTTTGCGTCATAACACTCCAAAGAAGTTTTTTCATCTCCTTTCGATTTACAATCATCTTCCCCGTCTCTTACCATCTCTCTTAATATACATCTCCTGGATGAATCAGGACATCGAAATTCTGTTTCTTTATCACATTCATCAAGTGGATTGTCTTCATCACTGGAATCACCTTCAGGCTAAAATTACGATTATTTAAGATTTGATGATCTTTATAAAAACTGAATAATGCTGTCGACTAATCAAAGTTTTAAAAAAATGGTCAGATTTTAAAGCTCAATTCCGAAATTTAAAAAACTTGAAACTTATTTTCACAATACTCACAAGGCAGGTGAACTCGTTATTCAAAGTACACTGATCTTTATCATCTCTCACAAACCGACGAGGGATACATTTATGTGTTCTAAGACATTTAAATTCATCTTCATGACATCTTAACTTAGTTTCACTTAAAGGAGATTTACATAAATCTGCTACATTTTCTCTTTTAACACATCTAATAAAACAAATTAATATTTAAATATCAACAAACACTTTTAACAACCTATATACCCGCTTTCACAGTCAACTTCGTCATCAGTACATTGAAACTTTTTATCAAATTGCTTAAAACAATGATAAAAAGCTTTACTTCTATCAACACAGATAGAGTCATTGATGGTGATATTACTTGATGGCGCAGTTCTTATGCTTCGACATATATGAAAACCATCTTCTGATCGACATGAAACTTTAGGATCATACTTTGAAAGATGATATGAATCTGAAAATATTGATTTTGAAACTAATTTAGATTTAGTAAAAACGCTTTAATCGAAATACAAATTTTCAAAATGATTACTTTACTGGTTTAAAAGTAATCTGATAATTTGATCCTATTTACTAGACATTTTAATATCTTCAAATTATTGAGAAGAATTTTGAATATTTCCTGTTTCTCCTTCAATTTTTTAGCGATTAATTTTGGTTATACAATATCTACTATCTCTAGCAAGATTTGATTATTCTAAATCAAACAACCTTCGAACTAACTGTTTTTAAAAATGATCTCCTCAATCCTAAAAAGTCCTTTTAAGGTTTTGGATGAAGGACCCACTGTAAGAGACTGCCCTTTAGAATTTAATTCTACAGCAGAAAAAAAATGTTCGTGATTGATGTAACTTTCAAACGTTCTTACCAGAAAAATGCCAATATTAGATATATCATGATTTGAAACATGTTGGATCATTTTATAATTAATCATGAGGTTACAAATATCACATGATATGTTCACATTCAAAACTACTTTCTATGATTACTAAGGTGTAGTATTTTGTCATGTAACTTAAGTTTTGGAGAATTGTTTAAAAAAACGTATAACAGAAACCTCTAAATTAAATGCTTTTAGTAGTATTGGTTATGAAACCTTTTCAAAATAGATAATTTATGTTCTTACTTATTCCAGTAATGACAAAAAAAGTGAGCAGAAAGAGAATTTGATGATGATTTGTAGTCATTGTCAAGTTACACAAATTTTTAATTTTTCCAAATATTAATAAATTTGTTTTCAATAAAGCTGTTGTTAGAAAAAAATATTAAAAGTTAATATACAGTGACAAAACCGAAATAAATGAGCTTTTAACATTGAGCAAAGTGAACCTTAAAGTTTTATTAAGTTATTTGATATCTAAATCAAGAAAATAAATAGAAATGTTTCTTTTTTCAAAGTTCAAATATTTTAATTAAATTAAAACACAAAAGTATATATCTAAATTTAAACGAACAAACTAAGTTTTCTTGATAATCTAAAATTATAAAATATTATGAAATAAAAGAACTTAAATAATTTTTAGTTCTTTGAACTAATGGTATCTAGCTGATTTTGTTTAGACTAAATATTTTTAATAAACAGAAATATATAAAAATAAAACTTTGCTCTGCTTGATAACCTTCTAGTAAAATGTTTAACTTTTTTTACAGAAACAGTAGAAATCGTAAAAGTTAAGAAAACTAAAAATTAAGATATTTATAGTCATTTGTTTTTTCAAAACAGATAATAAATTAAAAAGTCTAAAATTTATCTTCTTGTAAACTCATTTAATTTAAATAATTCTAATATTTCTGCTATATTAGTGAAATTAAAATTTTTTTAAACTTTTTACAAATACTAATAGAAGCTGTATTAGCTGATTTTTTTATAGCTTTTGAGATAATAAAACGGAATTATAATATGTTTACCTTAGCACTAACTGACATCACTTCATGAGATGATTCATTAAATAGTAAGTGCAATATAAATTTACGTAAACTCGGAAGCATATAATATAAGAAATTTTATTACAACAAAACGAAGAAATAATTTCATGATAAAATTGCAAATACTATTTATAAAGTTGTACTTACTACAGTCTTAAGACAAATTTATTAAAATGACGTTTGTTTATTTAATGAAAAATTAGTACTCATCTGAAATTTGATTTTTAAAATTTAATTGAATGTTAATTTAAAACCATCTTGTGATCTAGCATTTCACGTCATGTTATTTCCTGGTATTATAAACAACATTGAATAAAACTATTTATTTGATACTTTATTTCAAAGTAATAACTCTGTGATTATTCGACTTGATTAATTGTGCTGATTAGTCTAACTCTATTTTGCAATTTTGTAAAGTAATCTGTAAATTGTGTCTTTAAGTTTTATTTAAGTAAAATTTCCATAGATATTTAGCTATATATACCTTGTATTAAAACTTTAATCAAAATGATGAAATCTTAGAATGATTATATTAATAAATATCATCATTATTCGAATGTTATCTAAATCACATGTTTCTTGGTTTGTTAATACAATAGTAGGCTAAGTAATCATCCATTTTCTGCATGGCTTCACCGTGAGAGGATGGACACTTTGATGATTGTGGAACATCATTTTCGTTTGCAACCTCCTCATCCGCCTCTTTTTCGTTGTCTCCTGAAATCAGTGCAACAATTCCTTGCTCGTCCATGTGTTCATCACAAGACCTTCGCAACTCATCAAGTTTTGGATATCATCGTCAGTAAATGTGATATTCAAATTACTGGATAAACTCGCTGTTTGTAGTTTCTTCCAAAGGGTCATTGTTTTGCATGGAAGAGCTTGGTAATGGCATCAATTACTTCCATGAGTTTCTTATAGCAGTAGGTGTTACCATATCCCAAGCGGATACAACGGTATCGACATTTTGATCATGTCAATTCTTTTCAAAAAGTCCTCTATCGTGAAAATTGATTGCGATACAAGATCTCTCAGAGTCGATCTTCTACAAACCTTTTTGATAGATTCGAGCACACCTTGATCCATTGGTTGTATGACTGCAGTAACATTTGGAGGCAGAAACTTGACAGTGATTTTGCCATCAGCTGATTTTTAATAAGTGACATATAAGTGATGTTTTATAAGTGCAACATAAGCGTAAAAATGGATTTATTGTCAGCTTTCCAGTGATCTCCATTCAGAAAAACATTGATTTTAGCTGAATTAATTAAATATACTTCTCAACTAAAACCGACCGGATTAGCGGCGGCCGTTATAGCGAGGATGCACTTTACTCAACAAAAGTTTTTTATTTCAACGCAAATCAAATAATGTAATTAAAATAATGGAACATAATTCCTTCACTAAATGTAAACTGCATTTACTATTAAATTATGATATTAGATTAAACTTAAAAAAAAATAACTAAATTTTAAGCTTTTCTGAAAGTTTTTAAGTAAATAAGAAATTAGATAAAACAACTTTTATTATATCATACTTTTAATTATTTTTAAATAAAATATAGAAAAGTTGTTTCGATTACTCAACAAATTATTATTATAATTATTATTAACTAAATATTTATAAAATAAATTTTGTTGCTTTTGTAAATTTATCTCTTTGTAAATAAACTTAATTATAAAAAGCTATGAAGCATGAAATTTAGAAACAAAAAACAATTAATATGAAAAACTACCTCCAGAAACTACAGATATATTTTACACCAGCGCTGTAAGGAGAGATCTGCTGCAATATCTTCTCATTTGTACTAATTGAATCAATTACTATTTTTAATGATGAAAATGTGTTTAATATAAATGTAATGGGTAGAAATAGAAGAACTGAAAATTACCAACAATTTACAATCATAAAAATATCTACATTGAATTTTTTACCACCTAAAAATAAAATTTTATAAATCATATTTGATTATTAAAGAATGTTTGCTTTATTTTATTTACATCTCGATAATACAAAACCTTAACCTAATAAAAAAGAAGTTTTTATAGATTTGAAAGAGAAGTTGTCAGAAGAGAACAAATAAGATTCTCAAATCTATAAGATGCATAACCAAAAAAAGTTTTTATCTACTGAGAGTTGTACACTTAAGTTCAAATTATTATATATTATTAATGTAATATATTATTGTTTTATATTTTTGGTTTATAATAGTTGATAAAGTTCAGTCTTTGTGACTATTTTATTGCTAAATAAATTTTCAGTTAAATATTCTTCATTTACTTGGCATTTGGTAGACTTACTAAAGGAGTAAAGATAAATTATTGAACCATGAAATAGAATTTTGTTTTTGGTTTTTTTTTTCAACATTTTTTTACTATTTTCTTTTATTTTTTTATTAGAATGTATAAAATTCTATAAATAAAATTTGGAAAAATATTTAAACTTATAAATTAGCTTAAATTACAACTATAAATTAAAATTTTTATCAAAGGTATTTTTGGGTTTTTTTGTGTTTTTTACATTACCTTAATTTTACGTAACTGTTATCTGATCAAATATACTGAAAGAATAAATATTTATTTTTATTTTTTATTATCTATTATCTTTTATAAGATGAAATTATTTAAAATTCTTTTTTTAGTAAAACTTTATACCTAAAAATATGTAAACAACTTTTGTATTTAGTTTAAAAAATTGTTTATTTTAATAACTCTTTAATTCACCAAAAGATTATTTATAACTTATACTACAAAAATTTATAATTTTTAAACTTTTTAAAAGTTTAATTAAATCAAATTGAAATAAATCCAAAAAAGGCTGGTCCACAACCACCTGCAATGCCTGGAAAGATAAGAATACGAGATGAAGATTACTAGTTGCTGGAGTAAAAATAATCTGAAATATCGAAACCTACTGAAGATAAACTGCTGTATCGTGTCAAGATAAATGATTTATTTTTAATTTGGAATTATTAACTTATGATGTCTCTTCAAATTTATTTTTCATTTCAAATATTTGATTTTTTGTTCTAATCATTTTACACAGTTTTAAAGAAGTCTTTTTTCATACGCTTATTTTTTATCAAATGATTGTATAAATTATTTTATCTCAGTTAGTTGAAGATTGCAATTTGTAATCTGTTTCTATTATTTTCTGTAGGTATATCGATATATTTTGTTGAGTTTCACTTAAAAACTTTAAAAAATTTGCATAATTTCTTATTCTAATGTTTTTTAATATTTAAACATTAAAGCTTATCATTATCAAACTTTACAAAATTATCCAAAATGTTTTGAAGCAATGTTTGATTTATACAAAAATTGAGAAAAATTGTTTATCATTAACTTTACGCCTTAAATAATAAGGGAATTTCTGGTATTCAAAAAAATCTTTGAAATTTTAATTGGAGTTTATTCAAATTTATAAAACTAATCCTTAAATGAAGATGAATAGATGAAGAGAACTTACAGTTCTTATGTTAGAGTGAATTTAAACAATGAAATTAAGTTAAATATACAAAGTAGTTTATAAAAATAGAGGATTATTTGTAACTACTTAATTAGACAAACTTTTAACATTTCGATATATTTGCAATAACAACATTTTTTTTTGTATTTTGATGTATAGAATATCTTTATGACTTTACTTCATTTTGAAGTTAGTAGTAAAGTATTCAGAAGGGTTTTATTAACTTTATGAAAAATAACTAAGTTAATAATTTCTTTTTATACAAATAAAAATTTGTTATTATTTCAAAATAATATTAAATCAGATAAAAAGCTAAACGATTTATATAGAATATAAATGGGCTAAAATAAAACATTTTCATGTTTAAATCGATAAAAAACAACTTCAAGGAAATATATGTTTATAGAATTGTATTAAAGCTTGATTTTTTTATTTATTACAATAAACGAGGAGGGTGTCTCTTGCTAACACACATTTTCACAAATAAGATTATATATAATGATACCTACTATATGTAAATATGATGCAAATATTAAAAAAGTAGATGTAACACATGACAGTTGAAAAGACCTCGTACAATATAACAGTGAATAAATACATAGAATGTCGATAGTATGGAAAAGAATCACAGTTTAGAAATGACAATTGAGATAATATTAAATCGGTTCAGCTTCGGTTTGAACAGCTTGAGTGTTTGACATGATTGTGTCTCAAAACCTCATCTGAGCTAAAATAGAAATTAAAGCAGTTTTATGTTGATAAAATCTTCACTTTTATTCATTTGTATAATCTTATTAGAGAATAGATCTCTTTTAAATTCGAAGACATTTATGTAATAACATAATTCAACTATTCACAAAAATATAAATTTACGCGTAAATTATTTATATATAGATATTTAAGAAAGTAAAAAAGCAAGAAGCTACAAATTATTTTGAAAGAATTGTTTTTAGAAAGCTCAAGTACTTGTAAAGAATTTGCTTAAAATATATGCTTGAAAACTAATTAAAATGAATTTCTAATTATCCATAATTTCTTATAGTTTTAAAGTTATTTACTTAAATCTACTGCAATTAACAAACAAATATTTAAGCTCACTAGAATTTCGTGATTCATCATCTAGTCTGTTTTTTTGCAAGCTCTTTATAAGTTTTTTTATGTTGTCGACAGTTGTGAGTTCTATGCAAATTTTATTTTCTTAAATTATTAACATTTTTTCTGCATGAGAAAAAGTCAAATATTTCAGTAAATATTTTCAACATTTTGTACAATTTTAAATAAGTAATTTTTTGTATAACAACAGCTGCTACGAGTTAAAGTAATTAAAAGTCATTCACATGACATAACAATTAAGTTTGAACAAATTAAAACAACAAGATAAAAAAGAACAATATCTACAACAAGAAGTTGGAACACAAGAATATCTTGAACAAATCGAAAAAGTTTAAAGTAGAAGAGTTTTTGTAAAAATTGTTCAGTATTTACAAGATTGAAAATAAGTTTAAGAAACATTTGAATGGATAAAACCAACAGAGAAAGGTTTTGTACAAAGTTCTGAATATTTTATTTTGTGGTTTCCTATCATTTTTACGCTTCTTTAAACTACAGCAGATTTTAACAAGATACAACTTTCATCGTCAGCTGTATACTCTGAAATATTTCATGGTTATCAAGTTGCAAGGTAGAATAAATTAAATATAAAATCTTTACCTGGTGGTTTGTCCATAAGTGGCTGAATGCAAACACTTCTTGAAGTTTCACCGACAGATTGAATATCTGTGTTTAATTTTGGTTTTTTACTTTTTTCAAGTTTAATTTGTTTTGCAATTTCTGCATTTTTCTTTTCTATTTCCTGTAATTAAGTAACTAATTAACAAGAACTATAAACTGATAAAATTATTCAAAAACTTTTCAGTTAAGAATATAAAATACAAAGTCTTAAAGCTTACTATGATCTTAGCAGTTAAGTTAACAACATATATGATGCTAAGTAGTAAATTGCTGGTATTTATCGACCCCAACACGAGTAGTATTGAATGAGCGAACAAATATTCTTTATAACCCATAAATATTATCGCTAAACAAACTCCGCAACCACATATTTCTGCCACCATCGCGATAGATGCCAAAATGACATGAAAATAATACTTGAAAGAAATTTGATTGGTTAGTTTAGTTTACAAAATTAATGTTTCTATAATTTGAAACTAATTTAAGATATATTTAAACTGAACAATTTAACATCTAATATTTTTATTACAAAGCTTCAGTAAAATGTATCTTACAGCTCGATTTCGAGATATTTTGGTTGTAGCAAACCAAAACTCACTCAATCCTGCTGCCATCGACTATATAAAAAAGGTTAATTGTTTAATGATGTTGATGAGGTCCTTAATTTTTACTTACAAATATGGATGACCAAATCCCGATAAAAGTTAGAGGTACATCTTCTTCAACAGTAAAATATTTTACCAAAATAAATATCCCATAAAGTTGACACAATGAAGCATAACATATTTGATATACCTGATTAAAGTTAGTAAAGTAAAAACAAAATAATTAATTTGATGTTTAGATATTGAAGATACAAAATACTTACACCGTATCTATAGAGAACGTTTTTTGGCTTGATAAATACTTTCATCAATTCAGTAATATCCATTTTAATGAAAAATTAGTTTAAGAATAACAAATTTTTTAAATCTAAATTATTAAAATAAATTTTAATAAATTGATTTGTTCAAAATAAACTTTCATTAAATTTGCAATCATTTAGTGAAAGAATATTTCTGAAATACTCAAAAATGATTTTATCATACTTGAAAATATTATCGTCAAGGTAGATTACCAAAAACACCAAGCTCTCAAGGCTTTCGACCATTCAGCCTAAACCATATCAGATTTTTTACTTGGTTGTTTTTTTAGTTTGTTAGAAGTTGATTATGTGCTGGTATCTAAAAAGTCAGTTTGTAAAACATAATTATTGATTAAATAAATGTTAATGACCAAATTAGTTATAATCATGTTAACTACATAAAATTTACATATTTTGTTTATTTGTTTAAGTGATTTGAACATAAATTATTGAAGCAGGTCATAATATGCATACATCAGAAACTAATTTAATTCATTTTCAAAACTAATTAAATTAAAAACAACTAAAAAAGTTTATTTTAGCGGTTTGATCAGTAAAACTCTTTAGCCAACAAAACTAAACCTAGAAACTTATAAAGGAATTCCTTTTTATAAACGTTTGCAAAAAGTTTTAGGGATGAATATTTTTGTTGACCTAAAAATCGATAAGAAGCAAATACAAGATTACATAAACTAAAATTACATAAGGCTTTACTAATAAAAGCTAGTTAATAGTTAACATAAAGTGCAGAGCAATTTTAACTGTAACTGAACAGCAGAAAAAAGTTTGAAAGAAATATAAAACCATTTCAGACTGTGAAGTTACTTTTACTAAATGTTGCTTCTTAAAGATTGTGTTTTAGTATACAACATTATCAGTATTTTTCAATGAAATACAAAAGTTTAAAGCTGCAAAGCATTTGAAACGCTCTCCTGATAGAAAAAAACTTTAAATAGGAAAAGTCAGCTGAATAATTTTCAAAAGAATGTTGCTAATCTGTTTAAAAAACTTTCTGACTAAATTAAAAACAGTCTTGAGATTTTTTGAAATAAGTTTTTATTTTGATTGAAGGTTTTTATGATAAGATGATTTTTATTCCATCTTAAAATCAAAAACAACAAACCTTTTTTTAGTTTTAAAGTCTCTCTTTAACGAGAGTATCAAATATTTACAGATACTTTCTCCTAACTTGTCAAAAATAATCGATAACAACAAATACACTTCGATCAGACTAAAAATTTCTTCAAATAAATGAAAAATTCATTTAGTTTCAATTTTAGAATCTTTCAAAGGTACCTAGAAAACGAACTTCCAGCAAAAAATTCTTGATTTTTGCCATTTAAATCACTAATTGCTTATTTAGGCCAAAAAAGCCCATTTTTAATCGATCACTCAGTAGGACTTAAAGAATAGTTTTAAAAATAAATTCCACTTAACTAAGACACTAATCTTAACTATTTACAGATTTTGTAAATATTTTCACAATAAAAGTTAAAGATATTTTAAGAAATAATTTTGAATAAGCTAAAATTGAATGTAAATAATCATTCTTAATTTGAACTTTCTAAGGTATCTAATATTTAGTTCTTTAAATATTTAACTTTATTTATTCTTATTTTGAAACCGTGGACTAGAGAGACTGTGTAAAAGTTAAAATAGTTAATCTTGTTTTTGTTAGAATACCAGAAATGGTGTTTTTACTTAAAATCTCTAATTAAATAAAAATATATACGTTATTTTGCAAGGTTGATGAATAGCAATAAATACAAAACTTAAATATAAAAATCAAATATATAAATTAAAATTTTAAATTAGATAAATCATTTTCTTTAACTTACATCTTTCTGTAATATATTAATAGTTCAAAATATAATATTTTGGTAAAAGTTCTAAATAATAAATAGATAATAAACTTTATAGGCTCGGTCATAGACGTTGGAGTTCTCGAAAACCTTGTCTTTGCTTTAAAAATACATAAGCTCTACTTGAAATTACTTAATATTGATACCAGTAATTATCGCAGCAGACCGCTTCTTATGGTGCTCTCAACTCCGTAAACAACTGAAGGATAAAAAAGAAAAACAAACTTTGAAGAAGAGTAAGAAACCCTAAAATTTTTTTGAAGCACAATCAGCATAAGCAAAATTATTGAACATAGTTCTAATATTTTCAATACAATTTAACAAAATAGTATTTTGGATTTAGTTTCAAATTGATTGTATGTTTTTGCCTAAGCAGTACTTAATATTTTTTGTTAGTTATAGATATTTAAATATGGAACTGAATTTTTTTAAGAGCACAATTCCTTTAACAGTTTAATGATGCTTATATTTATTTATTTCATATTCTAAAAATTATTTTTAATGGTTATTTTATTTTGAAGTAATTCATTAAAATAATTCTATTTTGAAAACATCATCTAAGTAACTAATAAAAGTTAGATTTTATTTAGCACCAAAAAATATTTCTAATAAGCCAAAATATATCGGTAATAATTTCCACTCTTTAGTAATTGTGAAAGGTTACAGATAATGAAAAAACTAACAAACAACTTTTTCTAAATCAGCTGTTTTACTTACTTGACATTAATCTAGATATCAGCGTCTTACAGATAGTTTTATAAATAATTATCGAGATTTGGATTTATATTTAAGAAACTCAACGTAAATAATCTAAAAATAGAGAAAATCCTTGTAATATTTAACTGGAAGAAATACTTGTAAGATTAGTAGTATTTTTTCATCTGCTAAAACACTTTATCTAGTGTCAGTATCAGAATAAGAAAAGTTTTTTTGCTCCTTTTATTTTATACTTCAAACTTTAGAATAATTCTTGACTCTATTTATTTGTTTCCTTTGTTCTTATTATATATTAAGAGATGTCAATAACTTTTCTTATTTTGTATGTATCATTCATTAAAATATTTTTCTATAAGGACAATGCTTTTAAATATTTTTATTTAACTTTATAGAATTATTTCCTCTAAAGATATATTTTGGCAATTTGACATCTAATAACTTTTTCCTTTAGTATTTTTTTCCACTAACTAAACTGACAAATTTTGACAAATATTGAAAGATAAGTTGTAGCTTTCTATTAAAAATTACTTTTTTTTAAGCTATTTTAAAAATAGAATAGATAGCTACTAATTCCCAGCAAAGTCTTTAAATAATGTATGTTGATTAAAATAGTCTTTTTTTAATAAAATATTGTTGATAAACCATTTTGTGTCAAAATGTTTTTATCGTTAACGCAAATAGCTATAAAAAAAGTCAAAAATTTTGAAACTTCACTTATCTAATGTAAACAAATAAAAAAATTGATCAAGTTTGAAAGTTATGTTTTACTATAGGTCAAAACATCTTGTTTTAGTTGAAAATATTTTATTGAAAGAATTTATATACAGTTTAAGATTTTTATAAAAAGCTTTATGAAACTGATTTCTAAGTTTTATAAAGTTATTTATTTAAAAGTTTGATTTCTTTGCAAAATTATCGTGTTATATATATTTGAAATTAATATACAACAAATAGATATTTGTATCATTATTTTTGATTGCTGTATATTTTCTAGATATATAATTTCTGTAATATATAGAAATTTAAGCTTGGTTTTGAACTTCCATATTTTACTTTATAGATGTTTCCAAAGTCAAATGTATTAAATAATTATATAAAATTTTGAATTATTAATTTTTCTAAATCCTAATTTTATATTATATTTCTTAAAAATCTAGAAATATTTTTGTTTTAATTAAAATATATCTTTGTAGCAACATTTTATTATGCATTTATATTTAGCATTTATATATTTAAAAATTATATTTATGTAAAAATTTAAATCATATAAGCTTGTATCTTTTGTAAAATTTTTATTAAACACAATCTGTTGAAAGATTAAACTTTTTCACTTTGCACAATAAGTTCAATTTTGTTTAAAATCATATTTTGTAATCTATATGATTAATTGATTTGTCTCTGCTTAATCTCTATATGGAAATTAACACTTAAAGATTAAGCTATGCATCAAAGACGTGAACATGTTGGTGGAAGGAAAAAGATGCAGGTAACATCTCTTGAACTACATCAATTGGATCATTGAATTCATATTAACCCTTTTTGATCAATTTTTTTATAGATGTCTTTTGTCATAAGAGATGAAATAGAAAAATATAATCGATCAGGTGTTAATGCATTACAAGTATGAGCTTTTTATCATTTTTATAATCTTCTTATTTAAAGTAATTTATTTTTTGTCTCTTTTTTGTACTTGTAAAGGTTACTTCAGTGCAAAAAACTTGACATTTTAGACATATTAAACTTTTTAAATAGTTTTAAAAAACTCATCTAAACCAATTCAATTCATTCTTAGGTTCTACTTTCATTAAGTTTCTAATAATCATAAAATCATCAATTTTAAAATTTCAATTTCTAAATTTAGAAACTAAAGGGTCAGTTGCTATAAAAACTTTCCTGTCACTGAAACAAAACTGATTTTTGAAACCGGTTTAATCACAACTAATTTTATAGCTGGATCCACTAACCAACCGGCTTTATAGTGCTGGGAGAGATTCAATAATCCGAATATGGCACTCAGAGCAGACAGAAAATAAAGATTTTGATCCTTATATTGGATCAATGGAACATCACACAGATTGGGTGAACGATGCGATCTTATGTTGTGGAGGAAGAACCTGTAAAAGTCATTTCTTACTAAATTAGATATTTTAACATTGATTTTTCAGTTATATCAGCATCATCAGATACAACTGTAAAAGTTTGGAATGCTCATAGAGGCTTTTGTATGTCAACTTTAAGAACTCATAAAGATTATGTAAAAGCTCTTGCATATGCCAAACACACTGAACATGTTGCTAGTGGAGGTTTTGATAAACAAATTTTTATTTGGGATGTAAATACATTAACGGCACTTACTTCAACCAGGAATACAGTTACAAGTAAATAGTTGAAGTATTAATCATCAGGTTTAACTTCTTCTTCAACAGCATCTAATGTAAATGGAAGTAAATGTTCTATCTATAGTCTTGCTATGAATGATGCTGGCACTGTACTTGTAGCTGGGTCAACTGAACGTGTTATCCGTATCTGGGACCCTCGTACAGGAGATAAACACAGAAAACTAAAAGGTCACACCGATAATGTGAAAGCGTTACTGATTAATAGCGATGGGACACAAGTGAGTATTCATCAGTTGATTGTTTTATGATATAAACATTATGGTCTTTTTTGATAATGGGTTTTACACTAAAGGGTCAAAGTTCAAATTCATAGCTTGTTTATTTTGTAAGGTTTGAAAATTTTGTTTGTTTTTCAGGTTTTTTCAGGAAGTTCTGACGGCACAATCCGTCTCTGGTCCGTTGGTCAGCAACGATGTATCGCTACTCTGCGCGTTCATCACGAAGGCGTCTGGGCTTTAGCAGCATCATGTGAGTCTGGGACATTCTCTGAAATATATTCATCTGGAAGAGATGGAAGAGTTGTTTGTACCGATATTCGAGATCCAGACTTCCCTAGTTATCTTCTATGTCGTGAGAATTCACCAGTCTTGAAGGTTTTTATATTTTCAAAACTTAAAAGCGTCCAACTGATTAAAAATCAATAATTAAAACCCAACTTGTTAATATTTAATATTTTTACAACAGATATTTTATTTCCAGCTACAATTAGGTCCTTCAGAACATTCTAGCAAAGATCATAGACTTATTTATTGTGCTACAACTAACTCTTCTATAAATGGATGGCCAATTTATCCAAGCAACCAACAACATAATGGCAATAAACCTATCGAAGCTTCTTCAAATGAACAACATTATTCAACTGATATGAAAGTACCACTGGTAAATGAACCTACATATACTATACCAGGCAAGTAGATTTGAATATTTTCAGTCTTGTAACACTCTCTATTCATCTAAAGGGTCCCCTTGTATAGCTCAATATAAAGTCTTACAAGATAAGAGGTACATACTAGCACAAGACTCTACTGATCAAGTGTATCTCTATGATGTCCTAACTGTAAGTCTTTTTATTCAAATCGAATCTACTTAAATCTCTTGCTTGTAAAAAGGCGAGAAAAACTGAAGATCTTGGCAAGGTGGACTTTGAAGAGGAAGTGAAGTCCAGGGAAAAGATGGTTTATGTTCCTAGTTGGTTTGCAGTTGATATAAAACTAGGAGTAAGTTGAAGTGATGTTTGTTGTAACATTCTAACTTCTAGTGTAGTGTCTAGCTGTTCGTTTGGATGAGTCCGACTGTTTTAGCGCTTGGGTAACAGCTAAAGATGTAGACGGCTTCCACGATGCGGACCCCGTCACTAAAAGTCATTTATCATCTTTCTTATTCGTTTCATCATTTTTATCTTTTAGTTAATTACGGAGGAGTTTTACTTCATGCTTTACTTGAACATTGGCCTATACCTCAAAGGTCTCCTAAGAAAAGTGAAGAAAACTCCGAGACAAACGAATCAAATAGTATATGAATTGATAATTTGAAGATGTTTTATAAACTTGTAAATATTTAATTACCTATTTCATCAAATCTTTCGTCGACAGTTTTAAACGATGAGAAACCACATGCCATGCTAACTGAAGATTTGTTGAGTTCTGAGTTGAAAGCAACTGCAAGTAGTGAGGAATTAAAACTTTTTCAAAAACCTTTCTTTAAAGTACCACCCCATACACCAATCATAATCACTGAAACTAGTGGAAGGACTGTTATAAGGTAAAAACCAAATTCTTAATTGAAATCACTTCCTGATTTAAACTGAATAATTTTCAACTGATAATAATCAGGATTACAAGTATAGATGCAGGCGGAAAGTCTGAATGTTTACAACTCCGTGATAACCTTCCCTCTTGGATATCTCAAGCTGTTATAGAAGTGAGCAAATACCTCCTGAAAATATTTATCTATATTTTCATCTTACAGAACAAAGTTACATCTCAATTTGTGAAGTTATCTTTCTTTTTGCAGCCACATCCATCTTCAGGGCTTAAAGTCCCGAAAAGGTACTTGATACCATCTCACTAACAAATATTTAATTTATTTGTTTCAGTACTTGTTGTAAATTATTGGCTACAGATATGTTGACTATAGCGAAAGTTATAGAGCATGTCAGTACCAGGATCTTGTGTTATTCCAACTCTAGTTCTGGAGGAGTAGTAGATGAAAATCAATCATCGTCTGTTTATGGGAGTATATCTGAAAAGTAAGAAATATTTTGTTTGTGAACATCAAATTCTTTTAAGTTTAGACTAAAAACATCTTTAAAAACAGCATCTTCAATTGAACACTTTTAATGTGGCTTTTAATCATTCAACTTTTTGTTTTATAATTTAGAAGTGATGTGAGTGAAACAAGTTTTCTGAAAGACAAAACTGATTTTTCTGATAAAAAAATTGAAGTCTACTGCAATGACCAGGTTAACAACTTTTCAATTCTAAAGATTTTGAAATTATTTAATTTGTTTAAAGCTGTTGGATCCAACTTGGAATTTAAGGACAGTGAAGCATTTGGTTTGGAAGAATACTTCTGATTTAGTCTTCTATTATCTTTTATGTTAAACAATTTGAACTTAATTTTATTCTTTTTTGTTGTTGAAGTGAATTTCAAACTAAATCAAGTCTTAGAGCTGTTAAAAGCTCTTCATATGTCTTCCTGATTCAACTTTTTGCTTAAAACTTATTCTCGCCATATTGTTTTATTCTTCATTAATATCATCTAAAACTTTAAAAGTTGTTAATTTGAAACTTACAATATTCTTAATTTTTCACTTTTTTTTTGTTTTTTTATATTTTTTTGTTTATCTTAACCAAGAAGGTGTTTAGTACAATTGTTTTATTTCAAAGTTGCCAAGTTCAAAACTTAATCGATTTTCACTCGTTTATTTGTTCAATTTTTATCTTTCTTTAGTTTGGAAACTCTGGATTTAGTATTCTTATTTTAAAAATAGAGATTTTCACTAAGATTAGATAGATCAACACATGAGTGATGTATATTTTAGAGGTTGAAAGCTTCTAGTTAGGTCAAGACCTTGTTTCTTAAACTTGATGTAAATTTTTCTAAATTGATTAAAAAGCTGGTTATAAAATATTAAAGATTTCTTCATTTGAAGTCAAATAAATCCAAACTTATTCTGTAAGAAATAAAAACACGTTAAAAATTTATAGGTTATATAAGTGGTTTTTTGATAGTAAACACCACAAAGTCTCAATTTAATTATCAATATTTTAGCTCTTTAAAAAGATAATCAAACATTTTTACTCTTCATATTCATCTAAAATACGAAATCTTTTTTTGTGTGTCGTCAGCAACATTGTCTAGTTATATTTAACAACAAAAATGAAAATAGCCAATTTTAAGAAGAAAAATCAATTACTTTCTAGTGATAAAAAGCTACATCTTACATTTTTGTTAAGAAATCTTTTATATTACTGAAGAAGTGAATAAAGTTTGAAACAATAATTGTTTAATAAAATAATTTACAAATACTTTTTATTACAAATTTTTAAATCACAACAAATGAATAGTGAGAAAAATTAGTTAATTTGATGAAGGTAATTAGTTTTAAAAAAATTTACTAAAGTCATCGAATGTAAATAAACAAAATACAAAACGTAGGTCTTAAAATAAATTGTATTTTAAAAGATGAGTTAAACGGAAAATGATATGATTAATACTCTCAATAAAAGATAGATAAAATTAGGTTTAATTAATTCTTAGATAAATAAGTTTAGATTTTGTATTCAATACTACGATAAATGTAGAAGATGTAAAGATCAAATTAATTAATAAAACTAATATACTTATTTATACATTCAGTAGTTGGCAGTTCTGAATTTTTAGTCGTGACATTTAAGTTATGAGTACGAAACATAAAATAAAAACACAACGATGAGTTAGGCCTGCTAGTCTAAGCTAAAGGAAATGAGAAGGAAATTACGTAGAGTGCTAGCTATGAGAATAAATTTGAGTAGTTACTTGTTAAATTAAAGACAGGTTTTGTACAGATGAATGTAGCTTCTATATATTAAGTGAAATAACTTAGATTTAACAGAATACTATTAAGAAGAAGTCGATGTTCATTTATTTTTCAATTTCCTTTAATTTTTTCTAGTTTCTGTTTTTTAGATGAACTTTGTTAGCAGAGGAAACAGAAAAGTTAATAAAGTTGTTAAAAGAGAGATGTTAAAACCTCCAAAAGAGCTGACTAAATAAATGTTTATTGTATCTATTTTAATCTCAAATCTTTGGTTTTGCAGTTTTATACTTTCTTTACTTGTTTTATATAACTATAATAAACTCTACAACTTATTAAATTATAAAGCAAGTATATTTTTATGGTACATTGTAATACAATGAAAAGTTTATATTAAAAATATTGTTTCGTAGCTTATACAATTATTAGCAAACTACTAGGTAATATAAGATGTCTTCAATTTCTATCAAGTCTATTACTTCTAATTGTAATAAATTATATTCGTAAAAATGATCTTATTTGTGGTTAGCCTAAAATAAATTTTAAAAGCTAATTTGTTTGTTGATTCAACTTTGATAAAAACTATTTATATGAAGATATTTTGATTAGTCACTGACAAATTTATTGTTTATACTTTGTATTAAAACAACTGATAATTCTTTGAGGATTTATTTCTTATTGTTTGAGATAAGTACTGATTTACTATATCAATGTTGTAAGCAAGAGTAAGAAGATACTTTAAGGTTACTTTGAAGAAAACACTATTTATAATAACTAAGCTCATTTATAAGATGCTTAAAAAATAGCAATTTTTTAAATTAAAGAATGTTTTTTTCAATGAAACTTTTTTAATTAAGTTTGATTCAATTCAAAGATTATGTTGAATTGATCTTCTAATTTGTAAACTAAACAAAAAATTCTACTTTTAGATTTTCACGATCTTTATTTTGTCTTTACATTTATTTAAAAAAAGAGTTTTTGTAACATCTGCCGAATACCAAAACTTGTCACTATGATATTAATCGTTATTTTTTAGTCATTTTTACAAATCTTTTTTAAACAGAATATTTGTAATTTTTTTTGTCAACTTTTTTTAAGCTATAACTTTATCTAAACTTAACTTTTTATTTGGAGATATAAAAAGATTAAAGTTCCATTTAAGTGATTAGATGCTGGAAATTGAATTTAAGATCTGTACAGACTGGAAACTAATCAATAATTTCTTTTTAAGATTGTCTCATTGATAAATTAGGATAATATTCTCATTAATTTGTTGAAGATAAAAGTTCTAAAATTAAAAGATCTACATCTAAAAATAACTTTTTGAAGTATATGTCTTAAGACTTAATTTATTTTGGTAGATTTGATGCAAGCTTATAGCTTTTTTACAAAAAACTTTGAATCATTTGATAATAAGGAAGAAGATATCCATGTTATTTTATTTAAGAAACTATCTAGTCTCAGTGACAGCATTGTTTTGTTTATTATCAAAAATATCTTTTTGCACGTCTTCAATACTCAAGTAAAACAAATTACATTTAATAAAAGATTATTAAATATTCTATTTGTAGATAAGAAAATTATTAAAAAGTATCTTGAATCTGATCATATTCTTTTACAGTGAAAAAGATCAACCTAATCTTCCAAATTCTTCACACTTTCTTCATTTAAGATCAAAGAGAAATATCTCTGTTGGTCTCAAAGTAAACAAATGTTTTACAAATAAGACTGAAGAAACTTGTGTAAGTTATTTTCTACTTTCTATGTAGTCACGATATTTCTACGTTTCAATTTTGGTTTTATTATTTGAAATACTTTTTAGTAATTTATTAAAACTATTTTTGTATTTCAAACACCGCTAAGTTAATCAAATTGTTTTTGAACAATTAACAAATACAATTACTGAAGTTAAGGACAAATAAAACTTGTCTAACCACAATAATAGCAAAGTTAGATTCGTTTTATTAACTGCTTCTAGTTATTGTATTTAAAGTATAAAGATTTTAGAAATACAAAATTGATTAAAATTATTATTTAGAAAATTAAAATAAGTAGATTTTTTAAAATAAGTTTTTGTGTAAATCATGACTTGATCATTACGTTTTTATAAAGCTTGGTCTTGATAACAAATCAAACAAAGATTTAAACTTCTAAAGTTTAGTATACAATCAGTTATCTAATTTTATATTTTTGTTTTTAGACTAAATGGGAGAATTACACAAATTGCTGTAATAATGAAACTTGTAAAGATAAAATAGGAATTTTCAATTTTCAAAACAATGTGGTGATCGAAAAACGTAATTGTAGTGTAAGTTGTATTTCTGTATTCCTATAAGTTCTATCTTACAAAGAATTATTAATATAGGTTGATTTAGGTTTATGGAAGGTATGTTGTGAGTTATCAAAATGCTTCGACCAACGAAGTGATCATTTAGAAGGCAATTCAACTCATATTCAAACTTGTTTTTCAGTCAGTTTGTAAATATTTGGTAAAATAGAAATTCAATAGTAACCTAACAATAATAATTTTCTTCTCTAATATTTAACTTTTATTCAATAGTTGTAAGATTGTATAAGAAGCTCAAAGTATTTTTATAAGAAAATTTCTATATGGTATATAAGCTATCTTAACTTACAAAAAATTTCGATATTTAGGTCCCAGCTTTTACTAGAAAATTTCTTAACATAGATTATCACTTTGTTCTGTAAAATTAGTGATTCCGATTAAATTTCTGAACACAAAACTTGATGAGATAGTTTGGGTTTATCATTTGTAGCAGTTAAAGTAGACTGATTACAAGGCTAAGTTATAAACCTTGTGCAGTATTTGAAAGAAATTTAAAAAAGTAATTTGATAAGGATAAGTCCTCCCTTTGAAGGTATTTATTACAATAAACGCAAAGGAGGGTGCCTGAAAAGCGCATCTCTCACTAACACACATTCTCACAAATAATATGATTGTTATATATAATCAGGTTAGAAATATAGAAAGCAAAAGATGTAACACGTGGCATTTAAGTAGTCCTCAAAGTATATAACACTGAAAAATTACATAGAATGTTAATAATATAAAAAAGGGGAAAATCACAGTTTAGAAATGACAATTGTGGCAATGTTTTAACGGTTCAATTTCTTCTTGAACAACACGAGTGATTCTGACACTACAATGTCTGATGACAGCTGGCTTCATGTATTAATTGTGCGTTATGAGAAAAAAAAATCGCTCTGATTAACGTAACAGATGATATAGGCTTATTAAGATGTAATGTGTGTCGTCTGAGCTGGTATAACTTGAGGGAAGGACTAATGGAAAAGAAATCATCAAACTAAAGGTCATCTAAATTATGGATAATTAAAAAATAAGAATTAAGTCGTACTTGATCCGTCGATTTTCCAAGTATTTAAATTGAAGAAACTGAGACGATGTTTATAACTATCGTATTTAATATTAAGTTTCCTGCATACCAATCTCATAAATGTGGCCTGAACAGATTCGATTTTTTTGATATCACTAACTTGATAAGGCATCCATGCACTGATATTGTATTCAAGAATTGGACGTATTCATTGATTAAATATTGATTTAAGTAATTTGCAGCTGGTCTTGGAGAAAAATTTATAAGTTCAGACTTTGTGGGCTGAAATTTGAGCTGCCAGTTCATAGACCAGTTTTCTACAGTGTGTAGTTCAGTTTCAAGTTTTGAAGGATTACAAGATAATAGCTTGATATCATCTGCATACACAAACACTCTGACATCATCTACTGCTACTAATCTTCTGATGAGGTCTTTGATGAAAATCAAAACGAGAACAGAGCCTTGAGAAGAACCACTAGTGATTTGACTAGAAGTAGATAAAGATCTTTCTACACGAGTTTGTTGGGTTCTACCTGATAGGTAATTTTCAATCCACTGTAAGATAAAGGTTGATTTTTCAGTTTTTTAATACAGTAACGAGCTTAGTGTGTGGGACAGAGTCAAACGCTTTAGCAAAATCGAGGTATATGATGTCACAGGGAATATTACTTTCGTAATTGGCTGTAAGCTCATTAAGAAAAGTGAGATGTTGAGTCAGGGAAGATCTCCGTTTCACAAAGCCATGTTGGACATCAGATATTAGATGGTGCTCCATCAAATGACTGGTCATATGATTGTGAATGATATGCTCTTGAGTTCTACAGATAACTGAAGTCAACAAAACTGGTCTGTAGTTAAGTGCGGTGTTTCTGGGACCCTTCTTATGAATTGGAGTAATAATAGCTTTCTTCCAAATTTGTGGAACTCTTCCTCGCCTCAGAGTCATGTTAAAAAAAGCGATAAAGGTAGTGATAAGGAGGAAGCAGTTTTTCTTAAAAACAAAGCTGAGATCTGATCTGGGGTGTTGGAAACTGATTATTTTAAATAAGAAATAGCCTTAGATACCATATTGACCGTTATGTCAAGATCTACCATCTCAGAGACATTTGTAAGAATGTCGGAGTAGGAGAGAGAAGGAGTATTACCATCATCGGTTATAAAAACGCTATAAAATTAATTGTTTAGCAACTCAGCTTTATTTTCTGGTTCCATCACAAGCTAGTTGCTGTTGTCAAGTAAGGGAGGTATTTGAGATCTCGCCTTAAGCTTGCGATTTATGAAACCAAAAAACGTTTTCTTGCTAGCTGAAGATAAGACTACATTTTCTCTTCCTAAGTAGAAGTTAGAAATAAAATTTTTGTAAACTCTACAAAGATCTTTGTACAAAGATTTGATGGAAGGGTCTGTTTTAGTTTGTTTGTATAGGAGGTTTTTTAAATACTGTAAATTCTTTAAATGTTTGGGCAATGTGGTTTTTTATTGATTCTATATTTTTCGATTGACTCTTTAACGATGCTAGTAAACCTTGAGTAAATATTATTGATGTCTTCGGAAGAGTTGAAAACAGAAATCCAGTAAACACCTGATATAAACTTGTTGATACCATTATAATTTCCACGATAAAAATCCCTTTTGCTTGGAGTTTCAACGTCCATTAAAAAAGTTTGATGAAGCTTGAATTCAATCATGTTGTGATTGCATGTTAGAGCAAAACGTTCTTTTTGATCAATGCAGATAATGTTCTCGGGTTTTGATGTGATAAGAAGATCCAAAGTTTACTACTAACTTGGCTTAGAATAGTAACTATCTGAAAAAGGTTTTTAGCATCGTGAAAGCTTGCAAAGGCATGACTTAAAATGGCTTGATTAGGATTGTTGCTATCAAAGTTAAACGATTTTCACAGAATGCTGAGTTGGGGTTATCCTATTCAATTTTACTAAAATTAAAATTCCCCAAAATATATAACTCAGGACAGTCAAAAATTTTTAAAAACTTTTAATAACGCCTTAGCAGTAACCCTGTCATTACTTTTAAAGGGTAGTTAGGTACACATAAAATCAGAACATTTGAACTTCGAGTAATGAAAATCGAAAGCAATAATCTTAAATCCAGGCCAATTAACTTGGGTTGACAAAGTAGCCATCTGGGATAAGTTACTAGCATCGAGGAAGCTTACAAAGACATGACTTAAATTGACTGATTATCGCTATTTTTACTAAAATTAAAATCCCCCAAAATATATAACTCAGGACACACAGCACTCTTCACAACCTTCAATAAGGCCTTAACAGTAACCTCATTATTAATTTTAGAAGATGGTAGGTAGGTACATATAAAACGAAAAAATTAGGACTTTGAGTAATGAAAATCAAAAGCGATAATCTCAAACCTTGGACAATTAATGGGATCGATATGAATTCTGGAGATCTTTTATTAGTCTGGCGTATTCTAGAATTTGGTTTACTTGCATAAGCTCTCTCTATAAAATAACTTCAGTTTAATTAAAAGCTGATATTTAATAGAATTAGTCGAGAGTTTATTTGATTTTCAGTCTGTTTAAAGGTTTGACTGAATAATATTTCTAATAAAAAAAATTAATTTTATAAAATTATTTTTATTATTATTAATCTTTCATTAAATCAATATTTTCAACTAATATTTTGACATTTCAAAAATTAACTAATTTTTTGATGTTTTTGAAAATCAGTCTCCAAAATTATGTAAAATGGAATATAGGTGGAAAGGGTGTATAAGTGGACGAAATGTTCCTCCACCGTCTTTAGGGGACACCAGCAAGCAATCTAAGATTATTGCTTTTTCGATTGCTGGTGTTTTGATGGTTGTATTATTGGCTTTTGCTGGAACCAGGTGACTTTCTCATTATCTTGATAATTTCAAACTTTTAAAAATTGATGAAACAATTATAATCAAATCTAATTAATTTATTTATAGATTTTGTATTTATTTTTTGGTTTGTGTAGATTTAATAGAAGTATTAAAAATAGCTGCAATTAATCTAAATGTATAACTCAATAATTATTATCAATTTTATTATAGATTTTGTTACAAATTTGAAAAATAATTGATTTAATTTATTTTAGTATTTCAAATGCTCGTAAAAACATTAAACATCTCAACGTGTATACAGTGAGTAATTGTTCTAAAAAATTTGTTTATTTTAAATTGTTGATTTCTAAAAGTTAGAACTTTGAAAAGAATTGATGTAATTACAATTACTCAACAATTATTCATTACTTTATATGATACATTAGTCACAGATATACGTAAATACCCACAAATGTTCTGATGACAACAAAATTAAATAATTTGAAAATAATTTACACCATCTTAGAGAAAAAAAGTTTAATATTGTGTTTCTCAATGCACAAAAAAAACAATTTTATTTTGCTCATATGACCTACTATGTAAAGTTTTTATTCAAAAGCTTCTTTATACATAAATTAGAATATAATAATAATTTTGTTTTATTGAATTGCAGTCTGGTAGCAATATAAATTACACAAACTCAGATAGTTCATCTCCTTCATCGTCTTCTTCTGTCATCCAAACAAATTCATCTTATTACGGATTAAATGGAAAAAGATTGATTAATAGATCAATTTTATCAACGATAGAAGAAGAAGATGATGGTGATCAAATGTTTCTAGAATACTTTAAACATAAAATAACTTTGATTTAATCTTTTTAATATAAATCAAAAAATAAGCAAATGAAAAATATTCTAAAACCAGTTTCGTTAACCACCATTTTAGTCTGAGTTTTTTATTTTGTAGTTATATCGATTGCAACTAATAAAGCATCAATAAAAAAAGTTGGAACAAACAGACAAAGAGCGACATCTTTAGTGGCATCAATTGGATCATCTGAAAATCACAATGACTCTTTATCAGAAACGAACTCATATTTGAAAGATTATTCAAATTTTAATGAAGAAAACACTCATCTTGAGATTCAAGATCTTGATAGCTTGCAGGATGAAGATAAAGATGATGATGATTATATAATGAACAGTACAAACATGTATTGTGATTTTTCCATGAAAGACACATCTGAGAAGAAGCAATTAAAGACTAGCTACGTTATATGTGATGTTCATCAGACTCCAACTTCTAAATTAAATGACCACGAGTCAAGGGACTGTTATAATTCAAATTATACATTAGATAGAGCAAATTCTTCAATGTATTCGTTACCAGAGGGTGCTTTAGAAATGCCAATATATGATATGTCATCAATGTCGATGTATGACGTCACTCAGACGACTCCTGTGTACACGATACAACGAAGAGTTTCTGAAGATAGTTATCAATATATGTCGATGCCAGATATGTCAAAAGCCACATTAGTCATTCCTGAAATTGACGAGCTTTTAACGAGTAGTGACACTTATTCAACTGATTCTTCATCTTCTTGTAAGTATTATCTTAATTGAGATGCTCTAGCGACACTTAGCGGATGTTTTATAAAATTCAAACTTTCAAGTGATGGAAAGAGATGAA
Organism: Pegea sp. RAD2-039; assembly: GCA_034620365.1. Lineage (NCBI taxonomy): Eukaryota > Metazoa > Chordata > Thaliacea > Salpida > Salpidae > Pegea > Pegea sp. RAD2-039. The sequence continues at coordinate 772,015 of JAQGEQ010000225.1, forward strand.
ATATTTGAATGAAAAATCCAACATTTTATTGAATCATTTTTTAAATAAATATCAAAAATTCATAAAATATATTTTTCTGATTCATTCAGCAAATAAGTTTCTAAAAGTTTAAACATTTCTAATTATTTTTGAAGAAATCTACTTATTTATAACAAATCACAAAAAAAAATTAATAAAAGTTTCAATTTTGTAACTAATATAAAAATAAGTTTAAAAGATTTAACAATTTACTGATAAAAAAAACTTCTTAATTGACACTATAAGGTTCTACTAAATTATTCAACAACTTTTTTTACCTATTTTCCTCGTTATATACTTCTTTAGTTATTTAAGTTTTTGTTTCATTTGTGTTTTAAGTATTGAATATTTTTTATGATATTTAGTTGAATAAAACTCTTTAAAAATAATTTAAAAACTCATTAAGAGGATTCACGATTTTTGGAGTTATCATTTTACAAAGAAACTTAATATCTATATGTTAAAAGTTGATTTTGTAAATCAAAATTAAGTTCACTGTTTCTAACTTTAAACAAATTTTTTTTAAGAGTTAAACTTGAAACTAAATTTTATAAAAATTGAAATTTTGTATTTAAAAATTAAAAAACTTTTTTAAAATTTAGTTTAAAATAAAATAACAAATTTAAAGAGCCAAAAAAGAAGTATTTTTTTCTTTAAATTACGTTGGGAGTTAAAAGAAGAAAATAAAATTTAATAATAAATTACCGTTTAAAGTTTGGAAATATAAAAGTAAAAAAAAACAAAAGTGAACAAAAAGTAGAAAAATATTGAGAAAAAATCTTTCTTGTGAACTTATTTTTAAATGTAGCTTGTCTGCAAGGTTCGAACTTACTGAGGCGTAAAACAACCATCAACTTGTAGTTGTAGAGCAGACTAAAAGAATATTTTCACATTTTTTTTTGTATTCACGGATACGCAAGAGACACTAAAAGACTTGCTTCATATAAATAACAGCAGTTTACGTAACACATTTGCAAATAACACATTAATAAGTTGAAATTTGTCATTTTTATCAAATAATTATTTACATAAAAAGTATTTACAAGATCAAATATGAACGTAGAAATAGGAAGTCACTGTGTGGGAAAGACGTGTTTAGAAGATATATACACAGTCTTCACGTATTCATTTATCATGCTATAGATTTAAAATCAATTTTTACAAAACAAAAATACATAAATGGAAAGAAAAAATTTTGTTATTTTGTTTAATACTAAATGCAATAATTGGTTAAGATAGAAAAAGTTAAATAAGTACATTTAAATGGTAAAAAATGAATCTTTGTGCTGAATTTATGCAAAAGTTAATTGATAAATTAAAAAATATTTCAATTTTATAGAAGATTTTGGCATAACATTCTAGAAAATGTAAAAATTTAAGTTCAAAATGTTTTCTAAATGATTTATAAAAAATGATTTTTTTTAATTAAAATCAAGTTTAGTGATTGAAGTAAAAAACATAAAAAGTATTTTGAATATTCTCAGTGAAAATTGTCGACAGAAACGGAAGGTAGCGGTGCTTAACGACGCAGCAGCAGAATCAGACAGAAAACAGAGAACGTTGTGCCAAGTATGAACAACATTACCTTACTTCGATAACTTCAGACAGGCGATATTTTCAAGAAAACTTCACGATGGTTGGTACGCGCGAGCTGAAGTTTACGCTTCAATGAATTCATTAAATTTCGATCATTTTATACTTCAGTGTGAAATGTCTGGTGGTTATTACTCGAATATCAGAAGAAAATTCGAAAAATAATTCACATAAGACTCGATTTGAAACAACAAATAAAATAACAACTTAATCTGAATTTTCTTCTTCACTTGATCCACATCCAGATCTTTGCTGACGAGATAGACCAAGTATTTCAAATTTTGACGGCTCAATTGGTAATCTGTTCTGTGTGGATGCTAACAAGGGCACTGTAGACCTCAAAATCTCGGATTGATCTGTAAAAAGTAAATGATAAAGTTGTATGTTGAAAGTTGGTTAGGCACCTTCAGTTTTGTCAGTTGTTTTTTGAGGTGTAACTTTGGAGGTATCTTCATTTTCATTTTTATAACATGAAATTGTGTTACTTGAAGAATCGCAGCGATGAAATAAGTTCAAATCAGTCAAGTTTTTCGGGAAATATTCTTCAGTTTTACCACAAAAGTACAACGAATTGTAATTTCCATTAACTTCTAACTTACAAGAACCTTCACCTGGTCGATGAACAACAGAAGTTTCTAGAAGATTAGAATGATTATGTTTTAATAGAATGACTATTAAAACTCACTGTTACTAGAAGATAAAGCAGTCTTATTAGGCTCACCGTCACCAACTACATGAGCGTTATAACCAATAGTAGAATTTGTGAGAAAAACTTTTTGATTATTATCTGAAAAATTAAAAAAAAATGAAATAAATATTAAAGAGAAAGATGTAGCGCACCTGATATTGTGTTAGAAGATACAATAGGGTTAGTTGGTGGAGCACTTAGTGTTGGTACAGAGGATTTAGAGATGGTTGTGTCATCAGAATACCAGATGTTGTTTTGTTTCTGTTCTACTATGATATCTTCTATATTAGATGTTTCATCTAAAAACAAATGAGTTTTAAAAACTAAATTTAAAAAATCTTTAAGAAAAGACTTGAAAGGTGATGTTGAAGAGCTGTAGTTTGTGTTGCATCTTCACATTCTGTAAAGTCAATTTAATTAAATATGAATTTCTAAATTACATCCATACCTTTTGAATCATAATTAATCATATCTTGATTTTCACAAACAATTGTTTGCACGACAACAGAATCATCAACCATTTCAACTTTATCTTCAGTTACATCACTACTTTCATCAGTAGACTTACTGATACTATGAAATGGAGGTACACTTCTTCTTGTATACAAAGTCTTTCTCTTAAAAAACAGAAGCAATGCGAAACCAATAAAAGCGACCAACACAATAATAGATATTGCAGTTATCAACAAAGTTCTGGTGTGAGCATCTATTAAAAAAATGTAGTTAACACAACTTTGAATAATTCCACCATTGATTCTACCTTGATAGAAAGATGCCGAGAGATTTGGTTGTGTTTCTGATCCAATAAATTCTGTCTCTTTTTCATCACTTACAGATTTTTCAGGTACTATACAATCTCTGCATTAAAATGATATTAAATTCTGATCTAGTAGTTGATATTTTAAATGATTTATTTACTTATTAATAAATTCTGATCATAAACTTACTTAGCTAATGAATAACAAATATTTTCAGTTTCAATAATACCATTTTGTGACATTTTAAAGCAATCATCATTTACAAGAACAGGTTTACCATCAGAAATACAAGATGAACAGGGACAACAAAAAGTAAAATAAATCTCATCACTACTATACCACCTAAAAAATGTAAGAAGTTTGAGAAATAATTAATAAAATAAATACAAAAATTATGAAATAAAACTTTTATTATAATTCAATCTATTTAATAATATTTCTTTTATACTTATTTTATTTGATAAATATCAAGTTTTTGTAACTTTTACATTTTTAATTGCAAGTTAGAGAAGCAAACTAGAAAATTAAATAAAAGAAACTTACCCTTTGGGACAACTTGTCATGTTTAGTTTCTAGAAGTTTCTAAAATCCATCAAAATTATTCAACTGAATAAAAAAAATTAATGATTTAGTTTTTCGTCAAAATTTTAAAACTAACGATTAATAACTAAAAAATCAAAAGATGAAATATAAATGCCAATTAAATATTAGTAAAAGAAATATTTATAAACAAAATTAAATTACTCATAAATAATTTTTTAAAAATATTTCTCAAGTTATATCAATAAACTTTTATATAATCAGCTATAATTTCTTAAGATTAAAAAAAATAACATAAATAAAAAATAAACAAAATTTCTTAATAATAAATCTAATAATTTTTTTTAAATATAATTTATTTTAAAAAAGCTACATCTGCATTAAATTTCCACGAGATAAGTTCACACAAGAAATTATTTTGAAATGAGAAAATGAACAAAACAAAAGCGCCGGTAAATTAACCCAGAAAAATAAGGAGAAAAAATACTCTTGAAAAGAAAGTTAAATATAAAAAGTTTTTAAATCGATAAAATTAAATATAAAAATAGTATCATAAAATTTTTAAAGTTAATCAAATTATTTTATAATTCTGTAAATACTTATCGTAAATAAAAAATAATTGGCAATATATTAATGCTTATTAAAATTTTATAATATAGTTTAATTATTACTAACAACTTATTTTGATATTTCATAAATTTAATAACAAACTAAGATAGAAAATTCAGCATTTATAAGAATAATCAAGTTTGAATAAGTATTTAAAAATCAATTTAGCTAAAACTACTTCAAGTTTTTTAAAAGATAAGTTGCTGACTAAATAACATTTTCAAAGTTTATAAAAGATTATGTTTAAATTATAAGCTTAAGAAGTGTTAAATACGACTTTTGGGTTTACTCAGCCTCTAAGAATAAATTTGTTGATGATGTTGATCAAAAGGTGTATTAAGTGTTTATTTAAAATTAATTCAACTGATCTGTTCTTAAACTTCATATCAAATTTAAAACAATAATAATAAGGTATTCTTAAAATTAAAAGACTTCTTCTTGTCGCCTTACACAAGTTCTAAATAGAAAAGCGTTTTGTCTTGATTATAAGTTTAAAAACACCAATTGTTATTCAGACTTAATATGTTTGTTAAATGTAGTGATTTAAGATAAACAAAATAATAACTACAAATTGTGATTTAAAACAGCAAAGACCAGAATTCTGAAAATCTAATTTGAAACAATATCTAATGTATATTTTCGAAAATAAATTACAAAACAACTTGGTAATTGTCAAATGAATGAATCATTTAATTGTGAAAATTAAAACTAAATCTACTTCGATTATTTTGTAAATTTTTGTTTTATGTTTAAATTACTTTAGTTAATCATTTCTTAGATATTTGTTTTTTTTAATATCAGCAAATTCGTAAAACATTAAGAGGTTTGCATAAAACGTGACAAAAATTATTTTAAATTTGATCATTTTAAAGCTAGCAGTGGTTTAGAAAACTTATTTAGACAGCTAATGTTGTTATTAAAGTTTAACAAGTAGGTTGTTGTTTTAATAAAAATTTGATGTATCAGAACCCGATATATTAGTTTAGTTGTCACAACGACAGAATTTGTTGATAGCTTTTAAATTCAAGTCCAATCTTTTGAAGTTTTTGAAAGTAATCTGAGAAGGTTTTGATATAATTTAAATGGATTTAAAAGTGATAAATATCGTAAAATGGATCAATGAAAACCACGATAAATTTCTACCACCAGTTTGTAACCATATAATGCACAACGATCAGTTGATAGTGATGTATATTGGAGGACCTAACATGCGAGAGGACTACCATATTGAAGAAGGAGAAGAATTTTTTTATATGGTTAAAGGTGAGATGGTTCTAAAAATAGTTGAAAAAGGAAAGCATAAAGATGTGAGAATTAAACAAGGCGAATGTTTTGTACTGCCAGCAAGGATTCCACATTCTCCACAACGTGCTCCTGATACTATTGGATTAGTTATTGAAAGAAAAAGACACAAGAATGAGTTTGATGTTCTTCGATATTATATGAGTGGCAGCGTTTCGCCTTTGTATGAAAAATCGTTTTATTGTGAGGATTTAGGTGTGCAGTTAAAACCAATCATAGAAGAATATTTTGCTTCAGAAGAGAAGAAGAGCGGGACTCCATCTGTAAAAAGTGTGTTAGAGAAGTTACCATTTGAAATTAATGATGAAGATGAAGTAGATGAACCTTTTAATCTCAGTGAGAGACTTACACGAGTTTCGAATGGTGAAAGTTTGGTACATTGTCAATCTCAGTTTAAAATCGATGCTTTTGTTGATGGTTCAAGTAAAGAGCAAACTGTAGGAGATAGTTGGATCTGGCAAATTGATGGAAGCTCTCAGATTGAAATTGGAGATAAAGTCTTCACATTAAACTCTTCTGACAGTTTTTTAGTTCCTAAAAAGTCTTTGTATTACTGGAAGAGGTCGGAAGATACCAAATGTCTTAGAATTCAGCAGTTAAAATGACAAACTATTTATTTAATTAAATAAAAATATATCTTCATTCAAATATTTTGTAAATAAATTTACAGTAACAAATTATTCTTAAATTATCTTTAATGATCCAATATTTAAAAAGTACTTAAAATATTTGGATTTAAAAATAAATTTTAGTTCAAGTAAGCTTAAAATATAAATAATTTAGTGCTTGTATAAAACTTTTCTTTAAACTCTTGTCTTTCTCAAATTATTCCAACAGTTTTTTTCATTTTGTGATATTTTGATTGAATTTATAACAGTGTTCTCAGTTTGGTTGTAAAAATAATAACAAAGGTGAAATTTTTAGATTATTTCTAAGAAGAAAGCACAAAAGTACATCTCTTCATCAGCTTGTTCAATATAAATAAAGCAAATCTGTCAATGTATTCAGATTCTAGAGACAGTTCTTAAAATTCTATTATATTTTATTTCACTTTTTAGCCGTCTTTTTGAACAATTTATCACAATGGAAACTCATCCAGTCTACAACTACCTATTTGGAGGTCTTTTAAGTTTTATTCAATTGATCGACTAACTATTTTCGTTTCCAGATAAGCTGAATGGAAGCTCTTGTGACTCTTTACAAGATTATCCAGAGACCTTTAGTAGTCCCAGTGGATCTGATAACTCTGAAAACTTTGGAAAAAAGACTAAAAGAAGATTATTGTAAGTATTAAGAGGTACACCGAACAGCCTTATGTAGCTTTTTTATTTTTTATGGACTTAGTAACGCTGGACCTCTTAGTTGTATTCCAATTCGTCATCACTTGGAGCATTTCAACTCCCCTCAGCAAGATACAAGCAATTCGCAACCAACATCATGGACCACCTCCTATAAAAGCTGTAAAGTCGAAAACACTGCAGATAATAATCAAGTCGTAACCACTATAGAAGAGCTAACTCGTAAAATGGAAGAGATATTTGACTCTAACTCCGATGAGCTCCATTTAAATTATTGTCGAAGCGCTGATCTTCCTACTGTAACTGAATCTTTTAAAAATCGTTTTCATCAAGACGCATCGAAAGGTACTCCAGAGAGGTTTCTGATCTTTTCTTAAACTAGTTTTTCAGTGAATCAAGCAAACAAGTATAAAACTAGGATGTGTCGGTCGTTCCTAGCTACAGGGGCTTGTCGTTATGGAGCTTCATGCACTTTTGCACACTACAAAAGTGAAAAACGGAAAGACATTTCGACTATCTACAAGTTTAAGACCGATATTTGCCGCTTGTAAGTTTTAAATTTGTTTTGAATTAATTTAATAGTTGTGCGAAGGTGGCTGTCTGGAAAATGTGCTTTTGGAAGCGCTTGCCATTTCGCCCATGGATTCTCTGATGTCGTTTCTAATACTTTGTAAAGATAAATTGTTTTTTTTAACTTCGCCTTGTAAATAGATATTCGTTTTTTCTTGTTCATAATACTTTTGTATATTACACAAGTTATTTTTCACTTCTATAGTTTCATTTTGCACCAGTATTAATTGCAGTTAAGTATTTTCTATATTACTTTGCTTTATCTTTTACTACTAACATTTCACGAGTAACGTTACTAACAACTTAGCCGAGTTTTCTTTATCTTCAGTAACTTGTTTGCTTTTCTCTAACATATCTTGCTTTTTTACTAATATGTTTGCTGTGTTTTCGTATCTCAGTTGTTTTAAACATTATTGTTATTCACAAAATGTACAACTTCTAAATAAAGTTTGATGTTTTTATAGCACTGAACAATGTCAACAAGTTTAGATAAAAATTTTGAAAGTATAAGATGTTTGAGAAGTTGTAAAATCTTTTAGCTTAATCTTTAGGGTATCAATAATAGGAGGTTGTAATGATACATAGCTTGTCAATTAGCAGTTGGAAAAAAACGGAGGCTAATTTGGTGTCTAGCCTATTTCCATGCGTGAAATGTTCTATGAAAAATAACTTTAAAGATTATTTATCTCAATAATTTATTCTAAAACTTCTGAAATACAAAAAAAATTTAATTTTTAATTTGCCATAAACCAGTAAATAAATTACTCGTCAAACCATTTATTTTCCGATTTAACTGCTACAGCATAATAACTTAAGAATTTACCCTGTTGTTACATAATTGCTAAATAGTTTTGATCTCCAATTCTTACAACTTCAAACCAACAGCTCACTACAAAGTCCATCAGTTTGTAAAAATCAAAAAATAGATGAAGCTCACCTGTAACTGACACTTCCATCTCCATCTTTATCTAGCAATCTGATCAGTTCAACTAACTCTTTATCTTCTAATTGGATCCCTGCCTTCTACAACAACTAGTCAGATGAAGAAATTAATCGTCAAACTAACTTCTAAGCCAGAAGTAAATTCATCTCGAGTAATCTTCAGGTTGTGATTAAGATCAAATTCATTAAAGAAGTCCACCATTCTTAGATTGTTTTCTTTGACGTAACTTTTCACCTTTTCTCGTGGATCAATCTTCACAAGAAACCAAAAAGTTTAAAAGTCATTTTTGTGCATGAAATAAACCTTGGGTTTCGGGAACTTGTCGCTTTCAACATCAGTATAGTTGATGAATAGGTCTGGAAACAGTTGTTTGACTTCTTTCTCTAAATCCAAGAAGTCCTGATTCACCTAAATATTATCTTTAGACCATCAATCAACTGATCATTAGAAGATGAACCAGAATATTATCGATGTGAAGACATTCTAGAGCTGATGACGGATTTTCACGTAGTGAAATCAGCAGACCGTAACCACCAGCACTCTCTAACGGGTTATCCCCGATATCGAGAGACCTCAAATTCTCATTTTTAAGCAGTCCTAAAGAAGAAATCATCAAAGCACAGATCAGATGAAGATCAGATGAAGTACCTTTCGAGATCTCTATAGCTCCTTCGACGTTGATTCGATTGTTTCTTATGTTTAGTTCTTCTAAAACATTATTGTTCATCAAAACATCTCTCAACGCTTTAGCGCCCTCTAGTGCGAAACCGTTCCATGATAGATCAATCTTCTTCAAGAATATATTGGCCTGAAGAAGACATTTTACTTCTTGTTATTTTCACGTTAAAATCTCTCACAGAGATCCCTTTAGCGAGATTAACAGCTCCGGACTTCCTAAAATGATTCCAGGAAAGATTAATCTCTTTCAGAGAAGTGTTTTCTGAGATTGCATAACCTAAAAGACTCCCAGAATCTTCAGCAAAATTATTGTGGCTGAGATCCAGAAACTCTAGCTTCTGGGTCACCTGTCAATTGAAACAGATGATAAAAACAATAAAATCTAAGATGAAGATACCAAGATCATTTTAGATAAGGCATCCGCTGCTTCGTTATCTAAATCATTCCCTGATAGATTGAGAGATTGAATTGTTACATTTTCGTGGAGGGTTTCACAGATTCCTTTAATCCCTTCAACTCCAAGGTGATTATCAGAGAGATTCTAAAGAAGTATTTCAAACCTAACAATATTTAAGTCTTCAAATTTCACCAAGTGAGTAATGTAGCAGTTTTCTTTCAACATATTCGAGATTGAAATCCCTCCTTCAACTCCTAACCAATTATCTGTTAGATCTAATTTCAATACTTTTGTGTTCAACTAAAAAAAGAAGAACAATTCACTGATTTTCTTTATATTCAAGAAAGACTTACAACTAGAGGAACTGAAATAGCTTTAGTTCCATTTGCTCCAAGACCATGATGCCTGATGTCAAGGAGTTCTTCTTGCATGTGTCTTATAAAATATGAAACCGGTGTTACTCCAAATTGTTTACAAGCAGAAAGGTAACTTGCTTTTCCTGTTGTATCAAATTCTTTTTTCTTATCTATAATTCATTCATAATTATTAGGATGAGATGATAAGAATAATTATAAATTTTTGATTTAGTTAATTGTAATTTTGAAATGTTAACCTACTATTATAAACAACTCAGAAATAGGAGCTTGTTTAAAAAATTTTATATTGAAATTTAAGAGCAAATTTCTAGAAATAATTTTAAATTGAAACTTTTCTTTTAATAAATAAAAGATTACTAAAAACTTTTTCAATTTATAAAAATTAGACAATAAATGAAATAACAAATTATAATATAAATGAAATAGAAATTAGGTTAAAATAAAAACCTTGAATTTCTAAATCAGTATCATAACCAGTATCACTGAATTCATCTTCAACAAATTCATCATCTGCTTTTAAAATTTGATTTTCACTTCTAATTAATTTTGTTGAGTTTGGGCGACTACCACTCCGAGTTATTGACTAGATTAAACTGAATTTAAGTTTTGAAGACATATTGAAGAGGATTCACTTTTCTGCTTGGTGAAATGCTCCCTCTGCTAAGTGGACGAGGACCGGGAGAAGAGAGGACCTCAGGATCTGGTTTCAAGATGACCTCTTCCATCATAAAGACTTAAAATAAAAAGATTAAAATTATTTATCTTTCTAAATTATTTTCAATTATCTTAAAAGCTTTTATGAAATTTTAGCATTTTTTTATTACTTAATTATTTTATAATTTTTTTATTTTTTACTGTTTAATTTCTTTAATTTTGAAAATGTTTTCTATTTCCTTTGTTGTAACTTCAAATTGTTCAAAAACCAAAATAAAAACAATTTCTGAAAAAAAAACTTGAAAAAATCTTAGAAATTTATATAATCAAAAAATTGGTCTCAAATTTAAAAAATAAATAAGAAATAATTAAAATATACATTTGTATTTACAATTAGTTCTCAAATTTTGATAATATCTAGAAAAATAAAATCTATTTTAAAATACAAAATTTATCATTATAAGCAAATTTATTGTCATTTCTTTATTGCGATATTTAAAATACATTAAATAATTTTTAATTCATTTTTAATTTAGATTTTTTTGTATCATCAATTCATAATTCCATATATTAAATGCTTAAAAATAAACATTAAAAACTAAATTGTATAAAATTTACAAAACCTTTGGTTTTGAAGCGTCAAGGTTTCTATAGAGACATCTAAATTGGCTTTTTAGGAAACTAATTTTTTGTTTTGTACCAATTTTGAGATTTTCTACTTCTTAAGCTAAAGATTTTTGAGATTTTTAAAAATTCTGTAAAGTTTATAAAATTCGAAAGTACTAAATTTGAGTATCTAAAAAGAGATAGACTTATTTGTTACTCAAGTTCTTAACTAGCTTTCTTGGTAAAATTTTATTTGAGGTATCTTAAATTCTTATTATCTATGGTGATATCTTGTGCGAGGTCTTTTACTATTTGATTCATTATTTCTTCAATATCCTTTGAAACTTTTTGGCTTGAATAAAATCGCTTTTTTCTAATATTATTGAGGGTTAACAAGAATTTCACCATTTTTGGATAATTGATATATATATATGCATTTTAATACAATATCTGATATGTTATAAGAACAGTCATAGAAATTATTCTATATTTTTCATTTTACTTGAAGATTGATGCTTTATTTTTTAATTGTTCAATAAATTTGGAGACAATTTTCTTTAAAAGATATTTTTTTTAGAAATTAAGACTTTTTTGTTATTTGGGCTTATGTTTAATTAACTCTAAATCTTGATATGCTGACAACCAACCTTATAAACGTCTTTTATTCAATTAGCTTAAAAATTGGAGTTTGAAAAAGAGCCTGAATTGTTTAAAAGCTTTACAAGATTAATTTTGAGATTTTATTTTCTTATTAGTTCAGATTTTAATTTACAGATGATTTATTGAATATATTATTGAATACTTAGTGTTATTAAAAAGCTTTAAATGACGGTAATTTCTATAAATGTTAAATAAAAACAAGGAAATTAATTTCTAATAACCATATTAATTAATTAAATATAATCACTTATTATTTTAGATGTAAAAGTATTCTGATTATTTGTTTTTGATCTTCAACTTTTTGGTTAATTGCCATTTTAATGAAATTAATTAAATTAAGTTTAGTGTATCAAATTATTTCTTCAAAGTGACTATAATCGTTTAAATTTCAGTTTATCTAAATATTTCAATATACTTCAAATTTTTTGAACTTATATGTTTAGAATATTTGAAAAGTAAATATCAATTTGAATAATGAATAAAATTTCCGCTCTAGTAAACACTAGCTATTTCTATTTGCTTACAATTTCTTTAATTATATTTTCAATTTTTTTTCGGTAAAAGACCAATTTGTGCAAGCAGCTTCTAATGAACATGTTTTGACAGAAGTAGTGACATACTTTTGTATTAAATAAAGAAAGGCTTGGCACAAAAATAAAACAATTTTGTATAATCTCACGTTTTTTAACACGTAATTATCAATTTTTATACATTGGCCATTATTTATACAAACAAAAAATATGTTCTTATTTTTTAGTTATACAAAATAAAATGATAAAAAGATTTGTTTTTATTTAAAAGCTTTGAAATTCAAAATAAAACTAAAATCTATTTCTAGCAAATACTTTAACAAACAAAACATTGGTTTAATTATTACCCATACTTCAACAGTAACACACATTCTTTGTTATATTAATACTACATACTAGAAATACTTGCAATTTAGCAAACTATTTTTATTGAAATTTTTTAAATTTACAAAATAAAATCAATTATCTTTAATTTAGTTCGAACACTTTGTTGATATTGATTAATGTGTTTCTAGAGGTGGTTTTAACAAATAATCCAAGTTGAAATGACAAGTGCACTTCAAAAAGAACTTAAAGATATTTCTAGAGACTGTTACGTTAGCTTTACTTTATATAGTTTATTAACTACTTGTGATTTTTACTAGATTTTCCTGCTTATTAGCAGTTATTGCTTAAATCATATTTATCAGTTTGTGAAGGTAGAAAAATTAAAAAAAAGTTTTTTGAATGCAATTAAAATAGTTGTACCTTTTGTTTAAAACCAAAAATACAACTGTATATCAGGTATATTTCAAATGTTTTGTTTCTAGAGAACTCAGATGAGTTTGATTGATGAAAAGTGTTAATTTTCTAAGTTAGCTTTGAAAAAGATAGTTTTTACTTTCACCTTCATTGTGATATTTAACTTTTTTGTTTTGGAAATTAAAATAAAGCTTTCTTGTATCATCTAATCGAATGACAGAATAGAAGTAATAAAACTTTAAAAAGCATATTAGCCTTTATTAAAAACTTAAATTTTCAAATGATCGTAAACGATATTTATAATTTATACTATACATAAATGCTATATATATACATAAGCTATTTTTACAAATTGTGTAATAATAACTACTTTAAGTATAAGATAAAACTCAAATAATTTTGAAATTGCATAATGTAGTTAGAGATTTAATTTATAAAGTAACAAAGTTTTGAAAATATAAACCACCTAAATTTTTAGCAAAGAGTTTTTCACCGTAATTACACTTTTGTCTTTTAATTAGTACCTGAATTACTATTAATATTTATTTTTTTTGATAATTTTTATAGTTTTAGATAGAAGCCTTTTATAGAAATACTAAAGATAGATCAAAAATAAAACTTTTAAACAAGTAAACTGTACAAACAGGGTTTGTAGATATGATTTAATTTAAAATTTACAGTTTGAAACACTTCTTTTAGTTTATTTGTGTTGAATTTTGACAATTCAACAAAATTTATTATATTGTAAATTATTTTGTTTGGTTGTTTGTGTCTGATATCTTTTCTTTTACATATTTAGAAAAATTTACTTTAATTTTTAAGTTTTATACTTTTTTTTTAACTAATTTAACCTTTTTATATTTAAATATTTTTTATGATTACCTTTTAATATATATAATTTTATATATTTTGACAGAATTTATTGTTTTTACGATTTTATTTTTTTTATTTTTTTTGTACAAATATTTTTTGAGAAATTTTTGTTATTGTTTAATGTTTGTGTTTTCACAATCTTTTTTTTCATTTCTTTTATATTTAGCATTTTGCAAATTGATTTTTGAAACAAATAAATAAATTCTTAGAGTTATTTGAACATTTTTTAATTAAAATGATTTTTAAGGTTACAGACATTAAATTTAATCTTGAATAAAAAAATGAAATTTGAAAACTAAATATATTATTAAAAATATTATTTATTCAAACTTTTTTTTAACTTGTGATTTTTCTGTAAAAATTGTAAACTTTAAGAAAATAAACAATAAATTTTGTAACTGTTTTTGTTTTGCTTTTTTGTTTATTTTCTTAATTATTGTTTTTATCAACTTCGAATTTTAGCTTTCTTTACAAAACAAGTTAATTTAATTTTTAATATTTAAACAAAGTAATTAAAATAATCATTTTTGAAAGATGTTATAAAATTCTTTTAATTTTACTTTAAAATAATTATTATTAGTGTATAATTTTTTAAATAATAACAAGTTAACATAAATAAACCACCATTGATAGGTTAGTAAATACAAATTATAATTTTATTGTTTATTAGTTTTTAATAATAATAAACTAATTACTTTTATTTACTTTTAGTTCTTTATCTTGAATATATCCTTAAATTTATACAAACTACTTTTTATTGTTTTGTATATTTGAAAAATTTAAGAGCAATTTCCTTTTACTATTCATTAAAAATTTATTGAGATCAAAAGCTTTGTTCAATTCTTTATTATTGTTGAAGGATTTTAATTTAAATTTTTGGGAAAAGTATTAACATTGAAGTTTTTTTTTATTATATTCTTTCTCTTATTTTTTACTCAAATTTTTCAGGTTTTAATATGAATGATTAAATAATCTTTTTAGATAAGTTTCTTTATAAAAGATTAAATATTTGTTCATTGTTTTGTTTATGTAGATAATTGTCTTAAAGTTTTATTAGATTGAAAAATTCATTGATTGTGTAATAACATTTTCTATATAGGTTGAAATAAGAAAATTATTTCTTTTAATTCAAATAATGTTCATAGACAGATAATAAAAAAAAAGATTAAAATCAGATTTTGTGTTAAATTGATTATTCAATTTGTAAAATTGCCTCTTATTGACTTCAACTACTTCCTGAATAACTTCTATTGCTTGATATAATTTTATATTTTTAACTTTCTTAAAGTTGATTGAATTGTTTATTAATCAAAATTTTATTTATTTATTTATTTAAGTAGAGGCTATACCAATGTAGTTGTTATTTTTTGTTGCTGATTTGAAATTAAAAAGTTGAAAAGATGTCAACTGAACATGATATAAATCCTGGAAACAACGAGTTAGTTGATAAATCTTCATCTACCTCAAATCTTCATCCTGATCTTTACAGATCTTTTAAATCAGATGATATGCTAATGAGAAGATTAAGTAATCTACCTGCTCCTTTAAGAAAGAAGAAATTAGAAGATTACAATCGGTTTATTACTCCTGTTGGTGACCCACTTTTACAATTCAAACAACAACGAATGAGGTAATCTCTATCTTCATCCTTTTACGTCACTGATGACGTCATCACGTGTAGTAAAAGCACAAGCAATTTGCAAACAGTTGGACGTAAGGATCAGCAGGAAGTAAATGAGAGATATGAACAGATGCAGCATCTGAAGCAGCAACTTCGAGAAGAAGAAGACACGTGGACAAGTGTGAGATGACGTCACTACGCGAGAAGATATGACGTCACTACTACTATTGTGTGTTTAGAAATTACAAGATTGGAAGACTCGTCGTCGAAGCGCCACTAATCTTCTGCGTTTGCGAAAAGAAGATCGAGAAAACTCGGAACGAAATATCACTATGACGTCACAGACGCTTCGACGCCAGAAGACTTATGCAGAGATTGTAGAAGATAAGTAAGTGGCTGATAGTGAGCTTTCAATAATGAAGTCACTAATTGGTGTTAATCAAAGGCAACGACGCGAACAAAGTTTGGATAGTGACGTCATCCGCGATAAGTTCAGATATCGTGGAGCAAAATCATTGAATATCCGATCAGCTAGTAGTTCTTCATCATCTTCATCTCCTGAACCTAATTTACGTCCTAAACTTGTGCGTCAAGAGATTGTTACGTCATCACCTGTGACTTCATCACCTGTGACGTCATCACCTGTTAAGTACACTAGCTCGGTGACAACAAAAGTCAAATCGCCTAAGAAGCCTTTAGTGACGTCATCATCGTCTCCTCCTGAACGCGTAGTGACGTCATTATCGTCTCCGACTCAACGCGTAGTGACGTCATCAGTTTCCCCCAATCAACGCGTAGTGACGTCATCAGTGCCTACGACTCAACGCGTGGCGACGTCATCATCGTTTCTGCCTCAACGCGTAGTGATGTCATCAGTGCTTCCGAATCAACGCGTAGTGACGTCATCAGTGCCCCCGACTCAACGCGTAGTGACGTCATCGGCGTCACCGGCTCAACGTGTAGTGATGAGAAAAAAGAACAATATGCAAAGTAGTACAGACAATAAGTACGTCATCACCACTGACGTCATCACCGCTGAAGTCATCATCTTTGTTCAGGTCACGTCCCAAGTCAGCTTACAGCGTGTTGGAAGCGGTGGCGGACGTGACCTCATCACCGAAGCCTCTAGAAGCTTCGAACCGCTTCGTTCAGTACCGGAAGTCGATGTTTGCAAACAAACGAAGTTTATGGGAGCAACGAAGCACCGTTGCTAGTGACAACGTGTCTTCTGTCACCCCGAAATCGCTCTCGACGCTTCTTCGCGAAGACACAGATCGTTTGAATGATCAAAAAGTCGATTTGATGAGCAAACGAACGCACAGTGATGACGTCATGTCATCGAAACCGCTCAATGTGAAGAAAACGTCGCTGTCGACGTCATCACCACGTCAATGGAGTAGCAGCACGTTACCACGTCAATGGCAAAGCAAGCCAAGCGTGACAAAAGTTCATATGGTTCCTAAGCAACCAGTAGCGGTGAGACGCGATGATTGATCTCGCTAATATGACAAAGATTAGTTGCAGGAACCTCCATCTAAGACTGAAGCAGCGGCTCCAGACACAAAACCTTATGACGTCATGAAGATTTGCATAATACAGAAACCGCGTTGCGCGAAGGGTTTCGGTTTCACAGTAAAAGGAGGCGATGACGGAAGTCCCGTTGTCGTGGATACCGTCACAGCAGGTTACTCCCCCCTCCCATTTCACTTGTTTGTTGATCTAACTTCTTTTATTTGATTTTGTGAGCTTTTCACGAACAATTGAATGTTATTACAAGCAAATATTGTAGGAGGTGCTGCTGACACCTGTCAGTTATATGTTGGAGATGAAATTGTTGCTATTAATGATGTTCAATTAAAGACTTTTGACCCACAAGATGAAATTGTTCAATTAATTGTTGATAGTATCATCACTGGTAACCTAGCACTTAATATCCGTCGTTATGAGAGATCATCGAAGAAAGGTGACGTCATCAACGTCGTGATGTAGTGACGTCATCACCAATATTACAGCTTCAACTTCATTGCAATTGAAGGGAACTAAAGTAGTGATGACAGCTGGAGGATTTGTTCAAGTTCGATCAGATCTTCCACCTCCTCCTCCTCCTGCTGCTGTAGATGAGTTTCCTCCTCCTCCGGAAGATCTACTCCCACCTCCTCCGCCCTCTCCTCCACCAGATTCGCCTCCAATCGCTCCTGTTAAAAGATCAGTTCATCGCGGAAAGTATTTTCATAAAACGTATTAAACGTCAGGTTGGTACCTCAACTTGAAATTCTTCGCGTTCTTTAAACGCTATTTTCTTTTCAATACGTCACAAAGAGCACTCGTTAGCTGATGACGTCATAATGCTTTGAAATAACAACACAAAACGCGCGCTTCCACATCGATTCTAGCCAAGTTCAGCTTGAAATTCTTCGCGTTCTTTAAACGCTATTTTCTTTTCAATACGTCACAAAGAGCACTCGTTAGCTGATGACGTCATAATGCTTTGAAATAACAACACAAAACGCGCGCTTCCACATCTATTATTCAGCAGACAATAAATAAATAAGTTTCATCAGATCGCTGATCGCGTATCACCTGATGACGTCACCAGTGACGAAGCAGACGCGATTGAGCGTGAAATGCTAGAAGTTCGACGTCAACTGGAAACTGAGATGGAGTTTGTTGCGGTTGATACAAATAAATATCAGCAACAAGTTGGTTTGTATCAAGATGTCTTCAAAATTTCAACTTCAAATTTGTTTCAGCTTATTGATGAACAACGAAAACTCGATGAAGAAGAGCGACATCGCGCTTTATTACGTCATCAACGCGCTGCTGAAGCACAAGCTGAAGAAGCTCGTTTACAAGAACAGTTAAGGTAAATAGTGATGACTTCATCATTGATGTCATATCATCTTCGTTTGTAGGAAGATTGAAAAAGAGAAAAAAGAGACTGCAAAAAGACGCGAAGTTGAAAATCGGAAATTGATAAAAGAACAATCGTCGCTATCTCACTATCCTGGGTAAAATTGTCCACTAACCACCTGTCCCCCAAACACCTGTCCCCCAATCAGCTATCCCCCAAACACTTGTTCACCAAACACCTGTCCCCCAAACACCTATCCCCCAACCACCTGTCCCCCAAAGACTTGTCCACCAACCACCTGTCCCCCAAACACCTATCCCCCAACCACCTGTCCCCCAAACACCTATTCCCCAACCACCTGTCCCCCAACCACCTGTCCCCCAAACACCTATCCCCCAACCACCTGTCCCCCAAACACTATCCCCAACCACCTGTCCCCCAAAAACTTGTCCACCAACCACCTGTCCCCCAAACACCTGTCCCCCAAACACCTATCCCCCAACCACCTGTCCCCCAACCACCTGTCCCCCAACCACCTGTCCCCCAAAGACTTGTTCACCAACCACCTGTCCCCCAAAGACTTGTTCACCAAAGACTTGTTCACCAAACACCTATCCCCCAACCACCTGTCCCCAAACACCTGTCCCCCAAACACCTGTCCCCCAATCAGCTGTCCCCCAAACACCTGTTCACCAAACACCTGTCCCCCAGCTGTCCCACAAACACCTGTCCCCCAAACACTTGTCCACCAACCACCTGTCCCCAAACACCTGTCCACCAAACACCTGTCCCCCAAACACCTGTCCCCCAAACACCTGTCCACCAAACACCTGTCCACCAAACACCTGTCCCCCAATCAGCTGTCCCCTAACCACCTGTCCACCAAACACCTGTCCCCCAACCACTTTTCAACTCTTCTATTTGCAGACTTCGGACCAAGACCGGCAACTTCTCACATGGTCACTTCCGTCACTGGTTGCTCGATGAAGCGGAACGAAGTCGAGTAGCTGAAGATCAGGGAAGATCGCGTTTGAACGCTCTCGATTCTACATCAAGTTTATCTGATACTCAAGTAACTCGCGTGTTGATGACGTCATCATCGCTAATTGACGATATTTACAGCGAAGAGATCAGGTGATGAATGGTGAACAGCAAAGCTACCAATACAGGAGTTGGGAACACGACCCACAAGCCACTTTGCTGTAAACAATTTTTGAGTTTTATTTTTGTAGCTTTTTAGATGCCGCGTGTAAATACTCTCTAGTGCCCTCTAACGACCTTCGGTGGTTTTTTTCTTATGTTTGAAATAAATTGAAATGTTACTGACCCTCTACTGTAAGTCCTAGACGAAAATGTTTTCATTAATTCGGATGTTAACCGATTTATACTTTTTTAATCACTGCTTATTTCACTTGAATTAAAACCTCTGATTTTAGATGTTTAATTGACAATTATTTCTCTTATTACTGTTTAGATGTTAAATATCAAAATTCCAAATGGGATTGTTTGTAAAGGTGCTGAAAACTGATTTTATTTAGCATGTGATGAACTATTTCATATAATTTTCTTCTCATATATCAAATGGTCGCAAATTTAATTTGTTATAAATAGTAAAAAGACAAAAAATTTTTTCAACTTTTATTTACGTCAAGTAGTGAAGAATTCAGTTGAGATCTGATAAAAAAGTCATCAAATCCAGATTGCATTTTCAATTATCATCTTGTAGTTATCTTACAAGAGTTTTTTTTGGAAAAAAGAAAATAGTTTTGAGCAAAAAATCTTTGCAAAGAAATCAACAGAAAATTTTTAGAAAATGTCAGAAAAAGTCTTCGGAAATCTTTTTCTTCCACTTTTAGACGTTTAAGTTCAGATTGATAAACAGGTTGATAAAGAAAGTTGCAACTTTCAGGAAATCATCGATAAAATTAATAATTGAGTTTCTTTAAACATCTCTCTGAAGATCAAATCGATAAAAAATCTTTTTATTTCTGAGATCTGATTTAATTAAAGTTTTTAAAAAGTCTCTAACGCGAATTATTTGAATAAAATTTCGAGAACCATCGACGAAATATAAAACTGAAATTCAGAAGTTCAAGACGAGACGTACCAGACGTTGTAGAGATAAGTGAGTTGGGAAGATAAAGAAGATACATCAAGCTGTTTCAATCTATAATAATCGATACAAAGTAATCTTATCTTGTTAAAGTGAGCAACACTAGATGAAAATTTTATAACTGAAAGATTTAAAGAAAGCTGAAATTCAAAGGTTTTCCCTTATTTGATACCATCAGTATCTATTCTAATATTTGATTATGTGAAATATATAAAGATGTAAGAGTTGTCATATATATTTTCGAAGAATTAACAACTTTCAAAGAATTGTAGGTGATTATAAAATGCTTTAGAGTAGTATAGATTTAGTGATATAGTTTCCAAATACAAGAGTTAATTGGTTAGAGTAAGATTTTTATTACACGAAAACTTGAAATATTTGCATTTATGCAACAAATAGTATTTGCTTCACAATTACAAGATGGTAAACTATAATAACTTGCACAACAGTAATAATTTCTCCATTTTCATTTTTTACAAATAGTAGTTACTTGATATAAAGTATCTTATGCTGTTTTTGTTTATTTATTTATTACAATAAATGTGAAGGAGGGTGCCTAAAGAGAGCACCTCTCGCTAACACACATGCTCACAATTTTGTTTCACTTTCAAACTTATTTTGGCTCAGAAATTCTTTCTCTAACTTTATAAAGATCTTATAAATTATTTACACTATTGGCCAGCTGGTTCTTATATTAATCTTTTAAATCAGTCCATTTTTCAACTGACGTAATATTGTCAATTTAAACAACATGAAAAATGTATACAAAGCTGCAAATCAATCTCCAACTAATTCCAAAGAAAATGAAAAACAACTTACTCCAAGAAAGAGGTTCATAGGAACTATGATGAAAAAATTTTCTTTTCATTAATTCATTTCTTGAATGAATAATTGATTAGTATCAATAAATCTCTCTAGAAATTTTCATCAAAAACCTAGTACATTAAAAAGGTCTCACTATATAAAGAACTCGTTTTGATTTTGTAGTTGAATAAAAATTAGACTGAAAAGTTCAAACTGTAGAGTAAATATTAAACAAATTATTATTCTAGAGAGAAATAGTTGAACAAATTCACATTTAAGTTTAAAATTGTTTTCTTAGAAAAGCTAAATTATTTTTTTCAACATAAATGGTTTTCAGACTTTTTTTAATCTGTGTGGTTATATGTAAACATATTATTTTTAAATGAACTTTCAAAGCAATTAAACTGACAGATGCTAATAAACCAGACATATGGTAAAAAATTCTTTAATTTCAGTTGATTAGAAGCGGTGATACAATTGAAGGTTCTATTTCTAAGTTTGTTCGTTTAATATCTGCTTTTCCTCGCTGATTCAAATGGAAGAGCAAGCATTTGAAGTTAGTCAGTCCGATTTTACAACTTTTAAGAAAATACAAATAAGATGTTTGCTTACTGCTTAATAAAATTGTTTTTTAATCCACTAAAAACATCTAGAAATTATATTTTAGCAATAAGCTGTTTTCTAATAATTTATTATTAAATATTAAAACCTCAAATTTTAATATCAGCTTTTAGTGGTTTTTGGAAATAAAAATTTAAATTGAATTCTAGTTAAAAAGTAATTTAAGAAAGTACATCACTGTTTACCTAAATCTAACAAATATTCTTTTTTATTAAATAATCTTTCTAATAACAAAAAGAAGAGAAAGTTTGATTAGAATGATCCACCTCTGATTACTAAGTTATTTATCAGCTTTATATTTTTATTTATCAAAATACTATCTCAAATTAAGCATCTTTACAAACCTCTTTTTACTCTAGTGACACAGGATTGCTACCACTGGTGTTTAGTGAGAAGAATTAGTTTAAAATGTAATACTAGCAAGAAACCAGCAACTATTTAACCACTTAAAGATGTCCGTTGACACCTGAAAATCACTTTTTTTCAGACCACCTTTTCTAGATCTATTCTACTGAAGCAAGCATATCCTAAATAAGGTTGCTTGGTCGTTCAGGGTGTTGCTGTCATCTTCGTGTCACCAGCAAAACGGTTCATACTGATAAACTGCCAATATAGACTCCCAGTGTCATCTTCCACTTATAAACTCTTCTATTGTCATGGGATTTTGATAGGGACCCCATATTTCATTGCGCATATGAGTTGGGTCATAGTGGAGAGCAGCGTGCGTTGAAATACCCCCTTTCTTTAAACTTGTAACTTAAACTCATGCGTAGGAAGGAAATATGGCTGTTAGTTTGTACAAAAATTACAAAATAAATTAATATTTTGAATTTAGTGAACTACATGAGTGTAAAAATGACTTTGAAATAAATTTCCAATGATTTCTATCTAAAGTCATTTACTGATCATACAAAACAATTTACAAAATTAAATAAACATTTTTTATTAGCAATAATTTTACAAATGTTAACCAATTTAGGACATGAAGCAAATTGAAACCATTGAAATAAAACAAGCAATTGAGGGTTTCAAAATTACTTGCATTCAGATAAAGAATGTCTAAACACCATCAATGACAGGATCGAAAGATATTGAAGAAAATCCTTTAGTTATAAAAACACCAAATCCAAATAAGCAGATGTTCACAACAAGTTTACTAAAAAATAAATCAGTTTAAATATGATTAAGAAAAATATTTTATAGTAAAACTATAAACATATTTTCAGTAAACTAATTAAATGCATGGTGAAAATTTATCATAAGAAATTGAAGTTAAAAAATATTAATCAAAAGATGCAACTATTTTTGTACTTAATATCGTTAAAATAAGATTTATTTTTTAAAATGTCTTAAAAGGGGTTAAGGTTGATTTAAAATACTCATAAACTTATATAAACAGATAAAAGTAAAACTGAAAGATAAAATATATAAAAGTTTGTGGAATATAAGATGATTTTGCTAATTAGAATTTATTAAAACTAAAAAGTATTCTAAGAAAAATTTTTGAGTTTTAATAAATTATAGAACTAACTAATTTAATATTTTCATCTTTATTGTTTTGAATCAGTTACAAAATCTATAAAATATAAATTATTTGTAGATTAAAAACTATTAAAAACTGTGTGATTAAAAACAAATATAAAAAACAATGATTTACCTTTTTAAGGGACTATTATAAACATCTTTCACAAATTCTGTAACAGAAACTTTCTTTTGGGGCTTCTCTCCTTTAAACATTTTTATTTGCAAATTAATCTGAAAAAATAATCTATTTTTATAATACTGAATTTTATGATATTAATAAAAATATAAGTATAAAAACATTAATAAAATTTATAAATAAATCATTTTCAAAAAAATTATTAAAATTAAAAAAAAGTTTTACTTTAAAATATATATAATTATTTTCAATACTTTAATACAAAGCATAAAAAGTTTACTTTTAAGTAAAACGGATAAATAAATCACTCATAACATACAAGTTGAGTTTTGAAAACATGAAAATAAAAGTTTTTGACATAAATATAAAATAATCTGTTAAATAAACAATTATTAAATTAAAATAAAATATTGTTAAAAATAATTTACTAAGAAATTTTAGTTAAGTTTATTAAAAACATATAGAACTAATATTTTACTAAATACAATTACTGAATCTTATTTTCTATATTAGAAATACTTATCAAGTTCATAACCTGCTAACTTGATTTTGTAACAAAAGCTCTGTTTGAAATTTTTTTCCTTTTTTCGAATGACGATTATTAAACAATGAAATCAATTATTTGAATAGATTTTATATTCAAATTTAAACAAAATATATTTTTTATAGATGTTTCAAAATTTTGAACTGCTGTTTTACAGTTTATGTTTTAACTAGATATCTTATAATATCTAAGTATACACCACAGGTAATAGCCAGTGCATTGGTATAGTTATTTAATGGATTGATGCCACAAAAGAAAATTCATATAACCACAAAAATTGATAATAAAAATGTTTATAAATTCTTGATTAACCTTTAATAAAACATCTTTGAAACCATAGATAAAGCTAAATATTAAACAACTCGCTTTAATGCTTTATAGAAGAGCTTATATGAGACTATCTCTCAATTTATTTATTTCTTTATTTAAAATTATTGTTTTGAATTTGTTATTGGTTATATGAGCTGCTTAATTTATTATTTGTGCCATTTTTTCAACAAAATTAAATAAAAAAAATAAAAATTTTTTATTCTAATTTCTGTATAAGTTGAAACTTATTAGAAATAGGCTTTTACCGACAAGAAGCATTACAGTAGATATAACAGCGAGATAAAAAATATTTTATAACAATTTTTACCAAAGAAATATTTCTTATATTAAAACTTATTATATGTGTAGTATGTATACAATCCAATATAAAGGGCCAGCTTCGACCGAGAACGGCCATGCGGAATGTGCTTTGAGTGGTGGATGTTCTGAGTGACAAGAAACAAAGCAAAACACAGTGAAATGCAAAGGAAATGTATGAGCAAGATACAGTGAAATGCAAAGGAAATGTATGAGCAAGATACAGTGAAATGCAAAGGAAATGTATGAGCAAGATACAGTGAAATGGAATAGAAAAAGGCTTTGGGTTTTTTTTTCTTTAGAGATGTTTTACTCCATTTTTAATGGCGAATGGTACAGAGTAGCTTCCGTCGTACTAGACCGTTGTGTCAGTGCTCGTGTGAAACGGTTTCACCATATTGAAGAAACTAGTTGGGCAACCAATCTTCAACAGTATCGAGAATAGACCCTCCCTACTGACAAGGTTAAAAGTTAGTAAGGTCGATGAACATGATACACAAAAGCTTGCTTTGTTCATGTAACTGGCGTGTAGAAAAGATCATGTTCATGATCGAGCGTCTTGATTTTAAACTCCTTTGTGATTTTGGAGGTACTTCCTTTCAGCTTTTTGCTTTTCAGCTAGTATTTGTAAGCAAGAAAGTAGTCACGTGAGCGAATACTTTGCCTACAATGTTAAGCAAGAATATTCCTCTGTAATTGTTGCAACCCTGGCACCCTCGTTTTTATACAACGCTATAATCTTTGCATCGTGCAAATCTTTTGGAATATGCTCTTTTCTCCAACATTTGATTAAAATATCGTGAAGAGAAGGACAAAAGGAAAGTTTTACATTTTTTCAGTCTGGTGTTTGTTACCATCGCTATTTGTACTTTCTCAGAAACCATTGATGAAATGACCACTAACTTCTTCTCTTGTTGGTTCGCAATCTAGATCGCGTATGGCTGATACTCGTTCCATTTTATCCAGTGTTCGTCACGGTGTTTTGTTGGGAGTAAAGGAGCGACAAATGTTCCACCCACCTGCCTAGTTCCTCGTCCTTACAAGATTTCACATTTCAGGGGATTGTTTGACGTTTTGTGGGTTCAGTTGCACTCTTTATGCCACCGTAAATGAATTTGGTATCACCTATTGCTGCTGCAGCTTCGTTTTATTCGCTTTTGCGAAGCCAAAACTCATTGACACATTTTCTTGCGGCAAAATACCTTTCTGACCTCGCACAAATTGCTCAGAGTTGTTGGGGGTTCATACTGGTGATTTACATGCGCTTGACGCTTTTGCTCAGCGAAAGGAAGCAAGGTATTGATAGACCAAGACAAAGAGGCAGTGGTGTCTGTTGATTAGCTCATCCATTAAAGTTCAGAATTTCACAATTTCCACCGCATGCAAATGGTGATGACGTGTAGACGCGGTTTACGTGCTGTTTTTGATCTGTGATTTATTTTACTTGAAAGATGCAATTTGTAATAAAGAGTGATCGCTGTTGCAATCAGCATTGATATTGTCAATAGCACATTTCCTAGAAGGCTAACTTTTGCCAAGATGAGATCTAGCTGGTGCCAATGCTTTGACAGCAAAACCATATCCTCTACGTTTATTGGCTTGCCAGAAAAAGTTGTAGTATTTTAGGAAGCTACCCTTGGCACCCGTCTCTTCACTAAATGAGATTACGCTTATAACTTTAACTTCCCGCGTTGGTTCGACTCTAAACATCAAAGATGAAGTTTCTTCCAGATCACAAAGCCAGAGCAGAAGTTATGAAGATCCAGTTGTTACCCAGGCAACAGGATTCAAGTAGTTTAGTATCTATTATAAAATTGATTATTTACGATATCAATTTTACATAAAAACTTATTAAGAAAGTAACCTTAACTAACGGTAAGTTCTTTAATTGCTCCTTAAGATTTTTCTTTATTCATTTTAGAAATAAAATATCTTTTAGAAATGACGTAGTAGATTATTTGGCATCTAACTTTAATGAATACATAGAAACGGCTATCAACTAAAACCAATAATTTTTTGAACATTTATTTTACAAATTTGGGAATATATGCTGGTTACTACCAACTTTACAACATGATTTAAACTTATATTTAGTTCGATTTTAATTTCCTTATTGCAACATTTAATTGATTTACAAGCACTTATACTAATAGAAAAATATTTTAATAAAGTTTGAATAACTCTTAATAATATTAAAGATATTTCATTTTAAAGTAAAAGAAACCTTCACACACATATATATTCTTTTTATTAAAACTTTACATATAAATTAAGTTTTGGTCAATTGCTGAAAAATAATTTATTGAAATATGACTTCCAAATGTATTTTTAAAATGTTTTCTTTATTTTGTTTATTTATTACAATAAATGCGAAGGAGGGTGACTAAAGAGAGCACCTCTCGCAAACACACATTCTCACAAACAACATCTATTTAGTCAAAAATATAGAAAGCAAAAGATATAGTCCTCAAAGATTATAATATAAGAATTACATATAATTATATTAATACTAAAAAAACGAAATAACTGTTTAGAAATGGCAATGTTAGCAATGTTATAACGGTTCAACTTCTTTTTGAACAACGCCAGCGACTTCGACATGACAATGTCTGATGGCAGCTGGTTCCATGTACTAATTGTACGGTATGAGAAAAAATTTTATCTGATTAACATACCAGGTGATATGGGCTTATTAAGATGTAATGTGTGTCGTCTGAGCTGATATAACTTGAGGGAAGGACTAATGGAAAAGAAATCATCAAACTGAATGTCAATTAAATTGTGGATAATCTTAAAAATAAAAATTAAGTCGTATTTAATTCGTCGAATTTCCAAGGTATCTAAATCGAAGAAACTGAGACGATGTTTATAACTATCGTGTTTACTGTTAAGTTTCCTGCATACCAATCTCGTAAATGTTGCCTGAATTTAATTGTGTGACTTCAACGTATAATTTGATTTTATTTGAATAACTTAGACTGTTATTATGTGCTCATCGATAAAAATTATTCAATTTAAAAATTTATAAAACATTTTTGAATAATCAATTATCTTTAATTTACTTATCTGACATTTTAATTTAATTATCTTATAAATTTTTACACGAACCTTAATAAGTGTTTTTTACGAAACCTTATATTCAACATTTAAAGTTTTAAACTATTTTCATTGAGCTTGAAACTATAAAAATTAAACCACAGATAAGTAAATAGAAAAGAAGAAACTCTTCATAAATTAGAGTTGTGTTAAAGTTTCTGCAAATATTTATATAAAATATAATTAGGAACTGATAAAAACTCAATTTAAAATTTGGAATTGTAAAGTTATTTATTTTTTGTATATTTTATTATCTTAGTTTATCAGATCTTATAACAAAACCTTTGGGCCATTTTGTGTGTAAGCGAGAGGTGCCCTCCTTCACGTTTATTATAATAAATAAATAGATTACTTTTTTGTTCTATAACTACAGATAAAAGCATAAATTGAAACATTTTCAGCTTATAAATTTTATTTTCATTCTGATACATCTAAATAACAACAACGATCAATTATTTGAAAGATCCATATTGGTTACATTCTAAATTAAAAGCGTACAACTTTTTACAAGCGATTTATCAAAACAGACGGTTTTGAGATTTGAGAGATTTTAGCGTTATTATAGTACCAATAAAATATCAACAGTGTTCTACAATTAAAAAATAATAATTCGATTGACAAAGAAAACTGATTCTAGAACTAATGATTAGTTTCAAGTTATAAATTATTTTTAAAATGCGAAAAGCTTGATAAAGTCTGTATATTGACTTCATGTAAAATGTGCAAAATTGACATTAAAAGAAAATATGAAAAAATTGTAATTCATTCTACAGTCTCAAATGAATATTTCAAATGATGTAAAGATAAACTGAATAATTATAGTTTGTCATCTTTAAATCTTTAAAATCATCTTTAAGAAAAACGAAGTTAAATTACAGCTTTGGCTTAATCTTACTTTAATTTTAGAAATAAAATTTTTAAAATATTTTTTTGTAAAATTAAAATAAATAAATATAATGAAAGATTAGAGTTTATGAAGAAATCTAAACTTTATGAAAATGAAGAAGAAAAACTTTTCAAAGAAAAATTGATGAAAACTACTAATAGACACAAATTACAAGAAATCCATTAAAAAAGATTCTTCTTATAGTAAAGTTATATTTAAGCGGAAAAGACAGATTTATAATTTATAAACATTTGTAACATTATTTTATAATTACATGAGTTTTATAGTAGACTCATATAGCCAGTATCGTAGTATTTCAGTTTACAAGCAAATAAAAGTCATATAATACAAAGCTTGTTAATGAATACACATTGATGAAAAATCAGAGTTTAGAAAATTATTTATACAATTTATTTAGTTTTCAAATTCATAATATATTTTTAGATAAATATATTTTCTTTCAGTTGTCAACTCTGTAGAAAACGTTTATAAATATAATTTGGAATTTCAATGCCAAATATGTTTGAGATAGAAGTAGAACTTTATTTCCATAGTTACTGGTTAATGAGCTTTATTTAACTGATTCGGTTTCACAACAATAAATAAATTATATTTTCTTATCTGACCCAATTCATTTTTCACAAGATTTAAAGTCATGATTTCAATTACAGCACCACAAAAGCTGAAGAAAGAAATATCAAAAAATAAGAAAATTAGCAGTAGTAGCAGCAGCCGGTTCATACGCAGGTGTTCACTACTTTAAATCAGAGATTCTGCTATCTATTTGAAGTTTCTCATCAAATGGTTTCTGACTAGCGTATTAAAAAAACAAAAAGTTTAAACAATGATGAGAGGTTGGCTAGAAGTTCTGCCAGTTGATAAGTTGCTAGAAAAAACTTTCTGCCTCAACTTATGTCTCTCTCATTTTAAAAATATTCTTTTTGTGATCTCTTATCACCATGTTTAGATTGTGACTCTACGGCAACATACTTCATAACACCTGCAACAAAATTGTTTTTGTAAATTGAAGATGATGATAAAAAAATAGAGTTTAGGAAATTTCAGAAATTTATTTAATTAAGATTAAGTATTTTGCTGTCATTCTATACTCACCAAATTTTCTTAAAATTGCAATTAAAGGAATCCAAATTATACTGAGCAAAATAAGGACTACTATAAGCCCAAGAGCCCATGCAGGATATTCCATTTCAATATCACTTTCTCCTGTAACAATATCTCATTATTTTTTTTGTCGACAAAACTTTTTTAAAACCTCACCAGTTGCTATGTCATATGCGTGATATTTCGGAGTTTTTAAGAAAAGGTTGAGTACAGATGCCATGAATAAAACTGCCATACAAAGTGGTGAGATGTATTTCCAGGTATATTTCCAATACAAGCCCGGTCCATTGTCACCAAGCATGTATGCCAAGTCCCCAGCAAACCTATCAATCATTAAAAATGTTTATTTTTGAAATGATTCTTAATTTTATGATGATTAATTGACTCGATAGTAATTACCTCTCATATCCATATACATAAACAACTCCTATAGTTTCAAAGAATGCAATCATTAGAAGAGGAACTGTTCCAGCGTAAGTATCAAAAATCCCTAAAATATACATCCCTGACTTCAGAGTGAACATTGATCCCATTAAAAATGAGAAGATACAAACAATAGCTGCAAACAAACAAATTTTATCAAAGTTTCAATTTAAGAATCCTATCTCACCAACAACAGTCTCTTTTCTTATATTTAATCCCAAATCACGTGAAGGAGTGATAATCCCTTCAAGCGTTCCGAACATCGAACCAAGTCCTAAATTTATTAACATCCCAAAGAACATTAAACTCCAGAAAGGACCTCCTGGCATATTAATCATAGCTTCAGTGAAGGCAATAAAAGCGAGCCCTGGTCCAGACACAGCCTGAAATATTTATTTATTTTCTAAAAACTAATCACAATTTGATTTTAATATTACCTCTTTCAATTCCGACTGCATCGAACAATCTTTCTTACTTAAACTATTCCAGAAATCCTGCAAAGTTGTAATAAAGAATCATGATAATCAAAAAAGTCAGTTAAAGACTGACCATATCTAAAGTTCCATTTTCACTTCCTGCAACTGTTGTGTTTACAAGATGAAAAGTTTCCGAGAAGTTATCAGGAGTTGCTAGTCCAATGTGAGACGTGTTTCCAAAGTTTTCCACGATAAATTGATTCAATGGACCAATATTTCTTTAATAAAATGATCAATTAATTGAATCAAAGTTGAATCTTAGCATTCGACTAATTAAAAGTTGATTGATCTTCAACCAGAGATAAAGTTTTTAGATTAAACATAATCGATTGATGTTGAAGAGCATTTTGTTTACTTACATCTCCACACAGCTCTTTGCTTTGTGATGAGCTTTGAATCCAAGGATACAGAATATCACAACAGATGCAAATAGACTCGTAGCGCAGTTGACTATTGAAACGAAAAGAGCATCCCGTCGGCAGTTATTTTTTACATCATTATAGGAAGAGTATGCAATGACTCCTCCAAAACCAAGTCCTAGTGAGAAGAAGATCTGAGTTGCTGCATCTCTCCAAACATCTGGATCTGCGAGCCGCGAAATCTGAAATCATATTATTGATCATTGAAAAAAGTGTGTTTTGTTGTAGAGTTTTTGCTCTGAAGAATCAGCCAATGAGAGCGATTTATTTGAGCCCGCCTCTTTACAGAGGTTTCTCGTTGTAAGCAAATGAGTGGAAAATACCCATAAGTGAAAAAAGACTGCTAATGGTATGTAAGTTTTTTTTATAAAATAATCCTTCTGTTAATGTTTGTAAATGTTTGGAAATGTCATTAACCTTTTAAATCGAAGACGTCAGCGAAGATCTGAATTACTAAGCTTTTAAAAGATGCTTTTAAAATGAATGAAAATATTAGAAAAAGTTTTTATCCTTGCTTACGTCACACCATTTTGATTTTATTAACTCTGATTGCTGAACTTTAAATAAATTTCCAATAATTTATAAGCAGTAATTGAAGTTAGAGTTGTATCTGCGTAATTATTCTTAAATTAGCTTTTAGTTATTGTAAAGCTAAGCCAAGAGAGTAGAAGTGAAGGTAAAACCCGGATAAAATAAGTGATGATTCATTAAAAAATATATTGGAAAAGTTTTCGTTCTTCTATTTATTTATTTATTTATTTATTTTGATATAAATAATTGTTATGATTATTTACAATACTTTTTAAAGTTGTTATTAAGTTTTTAAACAATTAAATTTCTCCAATTTTTACAAACTTATTTCTTTTAGAATAAAACAAATCTATATTAATTGAAATTTTGCACATTATTTGCTAAAAGATAATTTGAGTTTTTTTAAAGCTTTTAAAACAGTAAATACAATTTTACAAAATTTGAAACCATTTTAACAAACTTTGCAAGATTGTATAAGTCTACTTTCTATTTGAAGCCGTTATTTTCAAAATATAATTGTTACTTTTGTTATTTTAAATACTCAAAGTTAAAAATTTAAAAAAAGTTTAAAACAAATTGATATCTCTAGTTGTTCAAAACATGAAAATTTTAGTTCGTGTAATTTGCATCCTCTAAAAATTTTCTTAATAAAGCAAACAAAAAAAAACTTACATCAGGAGTAAACATGTACGCCAGGCCATCGACAGCGCCATCAAGAGTGATTCCTCGGAAGAAGTATGCGATGAGAACAACGTATGGAAACGTTGCACTGAAGTAGATGACCTATTCGAAGAGGAAAAGTTATCATATACTTGCTATTTACTTATGTAGTCATAAACAGATGCTTTCAGACTTAGATTTCAAATATTAAAAGTAAAAATGTTTATCTGCATTTGTATAGTCTGCTCTCAACCCTAACTCTCTTAGCTTATAAATTATTTAATTTTTTTTGCCAAATATCGATACGGCTTAAGAAATGAAAGAAAGTGAAGTTAATTGGAGTTAGTAAGACACACTCGCGTTTAGAGACTCAATGAAGAAAAAGCAAGGAGAAAAGATTCGTTTAGAGATTCTCTTTTTGAGTTTTTCTTCAATATTCCCTTTTATTTACAGACCCAATAAGATAGGCGCAGAAAAGAGCAAGTCACGTGGTTTTAACATTAACTTCTTACAAACTTTTTAGACAAATTAATAATAAAAATGTGAAAACACCTTTTATTGTTAATTAACCTTTAATTTAAAAAGTTTCGATTTTCAATTGAATGAATTAAGCTTTATTTTTTGATTAATAAAAAAGAAATCAGTTTTCAATATTTCAATATGTAGCACAAACTTGACCATATAAGGTATGTTTCCAAACAGCTGACGTATCAATGACATCAATAACTACGTCATCATTCAAATAAAACATCAGCTTGTATCTAAATCTAATTCCCCAATTTTTCAATAACTGTTTTTAAACATATTACGCATACAGATGACGTTATCTTTATTTAAAGATTTTTTTCCCAATTTTGAAATTATAATCTTCAGATGAAAAGTAAAATTTAAGTTCTTTTTTTTCTGAAAATTTACTCAATATCATTGACAACAAATAAATGGAATAAAAAAACTTTTTATACCAAACTAAATCTTTGTTTTGTAAAATAAACAACAACAAATTTGAATATTGAGTACGGACATGTTTAAACTTCACAAGGAATAAATTCAATAGCTCGAGGAACACAACAGAAAAATACATCTTGATAACTCTTGTTTCTTATTGGTTGAAATAAAAGGTGGCTCAAAGCGTTTCGTCATTATTGCTTTGAATTAGAGCTTTTGACGGTTTTCAAGATAAACTCTTAAAACAACTAGAAACATTTATTCGGAAGTTCTGCTTGAAACAAGTGCAAGAAACAAAGTGTTTGGAGTTTAATGAAACAGTCTGTCAACATTTCTATTATTTTGTATGAATAACCACATCCTAGATAAAGAGGTACTTAATCCTAATATTTTTGGTATTTTTCAATTCATAATTACAGATGTAACTTGTTGTAAGTCAAATATAGAATGTTGAGTGGTTGTTTACTGAGTCGTAATGCGACCTTGAACATGACAGCTGCTTATTCTACTCTTTGTTACTTTCTATCTACAATTACAGCCAACTTACTTTTCCGGATGATTTGATTCCTTTAAAGGTCCCGATAAACACTATCAACCAAGCAGCAGCTAAAACTAAAACCATTCTCCAGACTACACCACCAGGTTGCTCAAGAGAAGGTGAGATATCAAGAGTATTTCGATACCAGAAGTAAGAGGTTGAACTTGAAATGTTACATTCTCTCACGACTACAAGATTCTTGTGATAAAATCAATTTTTCAAACAAATAAACTGACCTGTAGAGATGTTAGAAAATGAACTGTTTTCCACTTGAGGACAATCAGACCAGGGTAGAACGGCTTGGAAGGAATTGAAGAAGTAGAATAATGCCCATGCTATGATCATGTTGTAGTAAAATGCAATCAAAAAGCAAACCTAAAAAACAGTTTCTGAAACATAAGGTTCTTATAATTTATTTCTTTTCCAACTTACAACCATACTGGCAATACCAACACCACCAAGATACGGATGAATCAGGTTCCAGACACCAACACTACCACGTCGTTTGCGTTGTCCAATTGCAATTTCCAAATAAAAAAGGGGTACCCCTTCAATTAGAAGCATAATTGAGTAAGGGATGAGGAACGCTCCTCCTCCGTTCTTCTGACAAAGATACGGGAAGCGCCAGACGTTGCCAAGTCCTACCTTCATTTGTTATTGATTAGTTTGTAGGAATCATTTCATAAACAAATAAATACTTACAGCGAAACCGATTTGAGCAAGAATGTACTGAATCTTATTATCCCATCCAGATCTTTTTTCGGATTGGATTTCTTCATTTGACGAGTTGGTATCTTCGTTCTGACCATCAACAGCCATCCGGACTAAGGTGATGTTAGAGTCACCGCCCATTTCTTCCAGATCTCCCATCTTGTTTGATCGATTTTTTAAAGATTTGTAAATAAAAACAATTTGATAAGGAAATAATTTGCTGAAAAATTTGTTTATTTTATTCAATGAGTTTTATTCACTAGAGAAAAATTTGGTTATTTACTCTACAATGTATTTGAGTAAAAGTAGTTTTTCTCACACGGCCTTCTAAACAAAACACATTTCAATTTTCTCTTTTTTCATTTTTTCCAAGCATCTACTACTACAGCGATGTTTCAGTCAAAACATTATCAGTCTTTTTACTAATACTGTTTTTTGTGCCTCCCGGTAAAAGGGTAATTCTCATCTTCTCTTTTCACTAACACACAGACATATGAATTTTTTAAACATTTGAAGAAATTGAATGAAATCAGATTTTTTCTGCGCTTAACATAAAATAAATTCGTGGAATTGAAAATCGCTTGAATTACAAAAAAGTTATTTTTAAACTGAATTTTCTCTTCGAAAAACCACTAGACAATGTTTCACAAAAGTAGACAAATTTTTATCAATTAAATATTCTTCATGTTTCATTAAAATGTTTAGAACTTAATTAGATAATTACTTAATGACTCACATACTTTTAATCAAATGTTAGACTAGATTTAAAACATATAAACTGATCTTAAATGATACATATCTGATGAAGTTCAAATAATTTTCGTTGACATTTATATAATACTTGTTCTTTTTTAAAGTACTTAGATCAGCAATTATGATTTTTCTTATTGAATTAATCCAAAATTTGATAAAGTTGAAATTAAAAAAAAACTATTAGAAAAAGATCAGAATTTTTTAAGTTTTGAATAAATGTAGATTTCGATCTATTCATTAAAAAATGACTTTCAACTTAACACTATCACTTGAACAGTAACAGAAGCCTTTCATCAACAGTAGTAATTCCCTTTCCTTAATTTTAATTCTAGGAACTTTCACCTGTCCAGTTTTACATTTTGTGGTTGAAAACTTAAATACTAAGAACTAAATTTCTAAATCTTTTTTTTCCTTTAAAATTTATTTCAGTTTTTTACACAACTCTAAAATTTTTGAAATTTAGCAAAGGCTTATAATGAGTAAAAAAAAAGCGAATCATTCAAGCAAGAATATTTTTGCGACCCCTAGTGGCTATTTCAATTATCGATTACTTCTTTTTTGTTTCTTTTTTATCCGCGCATCTTTTTACGCTAACTATTATAGTAAGACTTTGTTTAATAACAGATAAAATGAAACCAAGCTTAAGAATTGAAACACAAATATTGATAAATGAATTTTACTCAAAATTTACTTTTTTTTTCCTCTTTTTCTTCTTAACTTCACAGTAACTTTTTAAAACTTTTGTTTACATTCAAAAATGGCTTTAGTAGATTTATAAAATAAACATTTGACGTCACATTAGTAGCCTTAAACTTATTGAGCTTATTACTAACTTTTCAATGAAATTTTTAATATTTTTAATAATGAAGTAACCTGATGTAAAATAAAATATAATAAATTTTTAACTATTAAGTCTCTGCTTAATTTTATACTAAAGTTTTAGAATTAAATTTTAGCTGAATTAAACTAAAGGTTTACAAATACAAAACATATTGAGCTATATAAGATAAAAAAAAAACTGCAAAATGTTGTTATACAGATATCACAAATGTAAACTAATAGCAGTTGAAACGCCTCTTAAGTTTATTATAAAAATGTTTAAAGCTTTAACTCACTAAACTAACTAAGGAAGTCTATTTAAAACAATTTTTTAGAAGTTGAGAGAAACGCTTAGTATAGAAAAAAAAAGGTTACACAAAATTGAATGAAGTTAGTAGAATGAAAAATCGTTATTATAGGCTTGGAAAAAGAAACTTTAATCCTCTCTCTAAAACTATGACGCAGTGATTGTCCCGATAATGTTTTTAACAGCAAAGAATCAATTTTTAGAGGCTGGATTTTTTGTTTACTTTTGCACACACAGTTGCTGGAAAATTCACTAAAGAAATTGTGGAAGGGCACTTCAATTAAAGCTAAAATAGCTTCTCAAATGAATAAATTATAAGCTTGTAAATAAATACTCTTTCAATAAAAGTAAAGAAAAATCATTAAATTCAAATGAATAAAAACATATTTTTATTTTAAATGTTATTTACATTTTTATAAAGTTTTAAATCAAAAGTGATCATGATTGGTTGGTGGAATAGAGATCAAAATAGCATCTAATCATATGACGATTTTACGTTTTGTAAAGAGGAGAGAGCTGCGAAACACTAAATTTAGACGAAGAGGCGTTGTCGCTAAAACTAGCCAATCAAAATGTGATCTAAATGAAATATGAAGAGTAATTCAAAGTACTGAATACAAAAAGTTGATGTTTTTATAAGTAGTTACATCAAAAGTTTTTATTACAACTGATAATCATTTTAACAAAATTTTTATTAATTACTTTTTTTGAGATTGTAATTAAACAAACTTTTCGATAATTTCATTAAAGTAGAAAATCTGGAAAGAAAGTTATGATAAAAATGATAAAGTTTCAATTTCAAAAGCTCTGATAATAATAGTGGATATCATGATTCAGCAGAAGTAGGAAATATTTTTCAAGTTTTATGATTAACAAAAGAAAAAACGATATAGTATGACTTGTTTAAACAAACTCATATTAACTTCTAAACAAGCTAAATTTAATTGGCTAGTTCAAAAACAAAGTTCTGTTAGCGTTTGTCATAAGATATGAAAAATTGCAATTCATTTAAATCTTAGTTTTTAGTAGAATATTTTCAACATTTATTTCTTTTTAAAATAGTTTAACTAAAATATGAAAAAATTGATAAAATCAAAAATACCTTTAAATAAGATAAATATTTGAAAGTTAGCAAACTTCTAAAAAGTTGAAATTTTTAAATAAGAAATTAAAGCTGTTCCTAGCTACGATAATATCTCAGTCAGCTTTCGATCCAAAAATACAAAGTAAAAATTTTTTGTTGAAATCTATTTCAGTCTGAATTGTTGCAATTACTTAAAATCTTTACAAATTGAATAAAATTATTGCATAAGTCAAATATTTGAGCAGATAGATAATTATTTTTTAACTTGTGTATTTAAATTATTAAAAGAATTAATATATTTAATTTTCTACAACTAACTTCTGTAGTTGTATTATCAACACCAAAAATTCACTTACTAATAATCAAAACTTTTTAAAAATAATAAATTTTTAATTAGTTTTTAATATTATTAGATTTTACTGTTTCGCAATTATTTTATGGATAAGATCACTAAATATATATAAATATATAAATAATTATATATATATAATTATAAATAAATAAGATTACTACTTATACCATAAGTTCAAAAAAGTTGAATAAAAATGTGTGATATATTTAAGAATTTTCAAGGAGAAATAAATAGCTATAAAAAGCAAACTTAAAGTATAAACAACTTTTACCATTTTCATCATTGATGCTGTGTTCGTCAAATCAGGAAATGGTGAGTCATCCTAAAAAGTCAACCTGTTTTAAGATCACTCGTAATAATTTTGATCAGTAAATAAATCAAATATTAAAAGAAGTGAACTTTTGAACAAAGTTAATTTTACGAAAAGTTACTTTACTTCAAGGAAAATGAATTATTATAATAAAAGTCACATAAGTTGATTTTGCTGACTAAGATTAAGTTTTAATTTTTAACCAATTTTGGCTTCCTGAGAAAGCAATAAAATAGATTGATTTCTAAAAGTTCATTTAGATTGAATAATTAAATAGAATGTTGTTTGGTTGAGTTAAAACAGATATCTAAAAATTACAATTTTCAAAAAGTTGTATTCAAATTAACAGAATTGTTGTTTTGTGGAAATATTTGAAAAAATGGTTTAGTAAAAAATATTTCATTATTTTAAATCTTTCTAAACAAATATTTGAAGTTCAGAACAAAAGTTAAAAGTAAATTGCTCAGATATAAAAGAGAATATTACAGAAAATTAAGTGAATGAACTGATGGAAAATTCTATTTCACATTTCCTATCAAATTGTAAAACCTCTAACAACTCATATTCTAAAATTTACATTTCAAATACTATTTTTATTTAAGTAATTTTAAATTTGAGAGTTATCGTTCTTTATTTGAAAGCAGGTGAAAATATAACATGAATCATTTTTAATTGATCAATTGTTTTTAAGGAACACAAAGATGAAAAGAACTCATTTAAA
Source organism: Pegea sp. RAD2-039 (assembly GCA_034620365.1). Taxonomy (NCBI): domain Eukaryota; kingdom Metazoa; phylum Chordata; class Thaliacea; order Salpida; family Salpidae; genus Pegea; species Pegea sp. RAD2-039. The sequence continues at coordinate 810,844 of JAQGEQ010000225.1, forward strand.
TTGATTAAAATCCTTAAATTAACTAAAGGTTAATTCTTTGTTTAGAATAGTATTTTTACTATATTAACGGAATATTCATTTTTATTCTGAACTTAATTTTTTGAGTAAGAGCAACATAAAACAGAGAAGCAGCTAATGATAGAGTACTGTACTGTTAAGCAAACACAGAGAGGTATAGAGAACTGTACTTTAAAAAGCCACAAGTATTCCGTTGCCACGTTTGCTTCGTCTGTTCATAATGGAGATACCCATAACGAACAGATGACGTCTAACAGTCCGCTTCTAAGTGATTTTATATAAAATGTTTTCTAAGAATATAACCATAAGAAAACACACCGTGATAAAAAGTTATTTTTTGAAAAATCTTCAAAAAAAATGTTTCTTTAAATCGAAATTTTATTTACATAACTTGAACAGTTATAAGATTCATATCATATATAAGAGTTTATATATAAATCATCATTTTGATTCTCAAAATGTTTACAATATAAACATTTTGAAACGTTTCATTTATTTTTAAATCGAATCATAAAAGTGGATGCTGATATCTTAGTTTAGTTGTTTTTGAAAAATGATTTTTTGAATACAGAAGATACTATTTGATATTTGGTTGCTTTCATTAAAACTTTATAAACAATTTAAAGAAGAAATTTATTTAACAGTGAAAAAAACACTTTAAAATATAAACTTTATCTTCAAAATTAGAATATTTTTGCAAAGAAAGTCTTGAAGTAAATACCAAGTTGTTTTTATTATGCTAAAGAAAATTTTTAAGATCAAATATAACCTAATATACATTTGTAATTGAGACATTTAAATAGATGGTATTTTGGAATTATATTGGGAAAGTTAGTATTTGAAAAAATTTGAAGTTTTCATTAAATTTTATTAAAAACAATTTTTGTAATTTTCCTATTAAGTTTCGAAGCAGGAAGTAGTAGCATGATGTTTATAGAATGATTAATAATTTCACATATCAATATTTAAAATAAAGTCATATGTTTATTATAGTCATTAACTTCTTTAAAATTGGTTTAATCACATCTTTAATTAGATTAAAGTTTATGCTTTCAATGTAAAAAAAATTAATTTTAAGAATCGAATAATATTCTAAGACTTAATGACTGTTGTTAAAACGCCTGAAAGATTTAATTACACCTCATAGAGAAAATACAATGAGACTGTCAAACAATTAGTTTTAGATTTAAAGTTTGTAACCTTATTATTCAAAGGAGTTAAGACGAACTGAAAGTTTGTTTACGTTGAAGGTTTTTAATAACATTTTAAATAGGAATAAGATATACTTTTATAACATCATCATCTGTGGAATTTATATTGTTATGGTATTACGTTTATAATGATTATAAAGTTTCATTGCTAATAATAAAAGAAAATAGTATTAGAACTTCAAAAATACTATTGAGAAAAGGTTAAGTTTCTTTCAACGTTTTATTAAACTTCATTTTTTGAATGAACAATAATTTATGAACTTTTTATTGTTATATTTTTCGCTTCATATATTTGATTTTTACAATTTTTCCAAATATTTGGTTAGTTTATTAAAATATGTGAAAGTTAAATAAAAACTAAAAGTAAAATTCATAAAGGTTATTATATGCTATTAGAATTTTTATGTTTTCTTAAAAGACCTTTAAATATTTACTTTTATAATAAAATTAAATTATTTAAAATTTGAGTTTAATACAAATAGTAAAATAACTGTTTTAATAGTTTTGTTAATTGTTTTTGTTAAACAAATACAATAATTACAATAATAAGTTTGTTATAATTAATTTGATAAACTACTTTTTAAAATATTTTGTTTTATTTAAGTATAGAGTCACATATGTAAATCATTAGACATTATAATAAATATAAAAGCTGTAACAAAATTTCAGACAGAAAATAATGATGCAATGTTACAATGTGTACTTTATTTTAAATTCTATTCAAGTTGAAAATATTTTCACAAAGATCAAAATTAATAAGGAAAAAATTAAATTAATTTTGAAACAAAGATTTCTTAGTTACAAACTTCAAAACCTTAAACTGTATCAAACTGGTATTTTGTAAGTAATAAAATCAATTAAATCTTTAACTAAGCTATATTAAAACGATAAATAACAACTTTCTAGATTATTTTAAACATTTTCAAATAGATAGTTCAAATTTTTGATATTTTCTAATCTTATAGTCCCTCCTAAGTGAGCTTATGAGAAAGATAAAAAAATTTGAGAAATAGTTTCTTATCTAAACGTTTTATACCAGAAAATTGACAACAAACACTTTAACTATTCTAAAACAAGAAAATTACAGTTTCATTATATAGTTTACTTTTACTTTTTTATTTATTAAAAATTTTGAAAAATCGTTTAAATTTTTTTGCTATAAATAATTTCATTTTTTTGTTGGTATTTTAATTGTATCCATTTATTTTATCTTTTAATCAAATTAAAAACAATTTACAAATAAAGAGATTCTTTATAATAAAAAATAAAACTATAGAAATTAATTGATAATAATTGTTATTAAAATAAATGTTAATATAATTTACAATAAAAAAATAGAAACATAAGAATTATATTTTAACAATATCTAGTTAATATTTTTGATATAAAAAAGGAAGTAATTATATTTTACTGTTTTCTGTAAATATATTTATCGGAAATATTTATTATAAAATTCTTTAAACATATAATGATTATAAATATCGTATATCATAACTTTCATTCTATTTGAACAGTATTAAATTTTTTTAAAGAGATGACAGTAGGAGACATGAATTTCATGTAATTCAATAACAACAATTGATTTTGTTATCGAATGTCAATTGGTTTCTACTTAGAACACTTAACTTTGAATAATTGAGCTATTTAGTTTTGATAATCTGTTGCTTTGTGTATTTTTTGACAAGTTAGTTGCTACGCTTAAAAGTAAACAGAAAACTATGTGATTTAATAAATAAACTCTAGAAAACTTAACATATTTCACAAAATTTGTAAAATACAAAAAAACAATTTGATTTGGCTATAATAAAATTTAATTTTACATCTGAAGTAGTTTTTATTATTTAACTGACATCGTTTTTTAATAAAAAGTTTCTCTAGAATGTGAATTGTAAATTGTTTAGAATTTTGATTAAAGAACAAAATTAATTTTTTAAGTAAGAAAGTTTTTTCTTGAAATATTTCAAAATTTGAAAACTTTCCAATAAAGGAAGGGAGTTGTTTTGAGTTAAAAGCCAAATTATTCCTAAAAGTTCCAGTAATTGAAAACAGAAAAGGAATTTCATAATAAATATAGAAATTCTTAAACACTCATAAAATTAGAAGAAATAAATTTTCAACAAACACTAGTTTAAATAATGAAATTACAAAAAGTTTTTTTTGAGTCAACTAAACAGCTAACAATTTCAAAATAAGAACAAAATTTAGTAACTAATTTGTTAAACATCTTTAAAAAATGTCTTATTTTTTATCTTGCAAAGCTCTACAAACTTTTCTTAATAATTATAGAAAACTAAAAATAAACTTTTTTGAACTTTATACATGAATCAAAACCTTATGGAGTTAAGATAAGAATATTTTAGTTGAAATCTTGATAATAATTTTATCATTAAATACGATTATTATCTATGGATATTGTGATAACCAATTACAAGATACAAACCTCAAACGAATAGAAGATGATATAAATTATCGAAAATATTTCACAATTGTTTTTATGAATTTTTTCAAGTTAGAAATAACAATACTTTTCACCACCTTCAATTAACCAATGATCTATGTTATAATTTATATAATATTATATAATATCATATGATGTCATCAATAATAATAATAAATACAAAACCAAGAAAATCCTAAAGAAAGTTTTAGATTATTTCAATAGTATTATAAATGTTAAATTTTTCAAGAAATTTAAGAATTTGAGTTCATTAATCTTTAAACGAGTTATTTTGTGAAAGTTTCGATAATAGCAAAAGAAGACAATACTGAAAAAAATTGCAGCCTCTAAAAATGTTTTTATTCTTTCAAGAAAAATAGCTTCATCTCAAGTTTACTTGGAAGACAGCAAAGGTGAGGTTGTTTGTAAATCACTTCTTGTGTATGTTTGTTAAGCTTGTTAGTTACAAAATTTTGTGATGGTAAATTACGAAAGTTTATATTAAATTTGAAACAATTTACTTGACTTGATAGAACTGAAGAATGAGGTTTTAGAAATTCATTGGTTTCAGGAAATATGAATTTGTTTAAAGTTTACTTTGGAATGGTTTTATTGTTTTATCAATTACAAGCAAGAAGAGGTAATTATAAACCAAATAGTTTTAATTTTGTAGTTGAGCAAAGTTTTAGATAAATTACTCAATATTTATATTTAATATAACAAAAATATAAATTTAATGAACCATAACAATTTGTTACAAACAATTTTTTAGTTGATTTTAGAAAAGAAGTTGGTGCTTGTGGGAAAATCCCTACAGCTGGCAAGTATGCGTCTCTGTTGCAAAACTCTACAACGACACTTGCTTTCTATCAATGTATTCCAAATTATGGTCCTGCTATAGGGAGTAGTAAGATAGAATGTTTGAATGGTTCTTGGAGTAAAAAACCTCTAACTTGTCAAGGTATCATTTTAAGTAACTTTCATGATTGTTACTCGGTTGGAAATGTTATAGATCTGTTAAAATGTTATCTACTTCAACTTTAAAAACTTTACTCTTTTTGTTCAAGACGCTTCAAAATCATGATTTATTTAAACTTTTCATTTTTATTCAGATTTTTTAACCAGTCATTTTAATGATATAAAAAAACTTTCGAGTTTTTAATTAGATAGAAACAAAATATTTCATTTTTATAAACCATAGAGTTAAGATCGATGTTGTGATTACCTTAACAAGTTTACAAGTAAATTATTAAACTCAGATGTTTACAATTGTGAAGATGAACACAAGCCTTGTAAAAACGGGGGCAAATGCATTGAATATGATCCTAATTTTAGTTGTCAATGTAATGTAGGACGATTAGAAGGTACTCAGACATATTTTGGAGGACTCTGTGAGGAAGGTGAAGTTTTATTGAAGATGTTTAAGACTTTAATATTTGAATCACAGCGAATGGAGCTTGGAGTAATTGGTTGAGTTGGAATAATTGCACTTCAACTTGTAATGAAGGTATCCAAATACGTAAACGAACTTGTGATAACCCAAGTCCAACTGCAAAGGGTCAAATGTGCCGAGGATCTTCATTTGAAGTTAGTTGATACTCATACTACAATCGAATTTAATAATTTTGTTGCAAAGAGTAAATACTGTTTGATGACGTCATGTCCTGTGGGTATGTATGAATGGTGCGAAGAAGACTTTGATCGTTGTGGCCAGTTGTTTGAAAAAAGTTTCTGCTCCATTAAAGATGGAGCCTACAAATGTACATGTCTTGCTGGAGTGGAAGAAGAACTCGACGAAAATGGTCGTTTTATAACTTGCACAGGTATCTTTTATTTAACTAATAATGAAAAAAATAATTCTTCTGATTATTTCATACAACTATTCAGTTTGTTAAGAAAATAGTTTATAATTTCACTTAATACAGATATAGATGAATGCAAAGATAATCAGAACACATGTGACTTGGATAAATCTCTTTGTATTAATACATATGGATCTTATGAATGTGTATGTAAAGTAGGGTATGTTCTTCACGAAGAGAAAGAAGGGTGTAGAGGTAAGTGTTTACAATAATAGTTGTGATAAAAAACATCAAATTATAGAAATAAAAACATAAAAAAAACTTCAATGAAATGATTTCTAAGAAAAAATTTTCTTTGAGAGTTTTTATTATAAAATATAAGTTGTTGTAAAATAAACTTTTTAGAAAGGAAAATGTTTGAAGATTTTGTTGTTAAAATGTCAAAATGATATTTTGGTTATATCAATTCATGCTTTAATAATATTATTCAGTTTTCTTTAATCTAAAATCTTTAAGCTTTATGCTAGTTATTCACAAATATTCACACCAATCAAATGTTCATTGTGTAAATAAGTGAAATATTATTCTAGAATTATTTAGTTAAATAGTTTTAATTATTTATTAGCTTGTTTAATCTTAAATTAATTAATTCTAGATCAATATTTATAAAATTGAGTTTTAATTAAGGGTTTCAGCAAATTAAAAAATTCTAGAATTAGGTTTCGTTTACAAATACTACTTTGATTATTTCAATTTCATTTAAATCTATTTTGATTTTTAGATCTAGATGAGTGTGTCGAAAACTTATCAAACTGTGACGTCAATGCAGAATGTGAAAACTTCCAAGGAAGCTACAAATGTAAATGTAAAGCAGGATACCAAAGTACTACAAGCAACAGTACCGCATATGATGGCGAATGTATAGGTAGGAATAAACCAAAGCTAGAAAATTATTTACTCAAAGAATTAAACAAACAAACTGATTAACTACTTTTCTAATAGTGTCTAATTCCATTTACTCTAAACATGATATAATTACTAGTACAAGAATTGTGTTGTAGAGACTAGATTACTACCATTTGGAAAAGCAGTTGGTGACTCAAAAGCAGTTGATGTTTCAACAATTACAGATGAAAGAGTCACTGAATTGATTGAGCTTCCTTCGGGAATTCCCTTTTCTTATCAAACGTTAAATGACTCTGTTCAGTGTCGGAGCTTATATGTAAATGAAGTTTGAATTTTAGAAACAATTCTTTTTTGTGTTGACTTTTGAAAAGTAAAAAATAGCTTTAAAGTAGGTTATTTTCCAAAGAAAATTTATTTTATTAAAGTTTTATAAAAATCCTTTGATTTAAAACAAAATTTTTTTATGAACATAAATTTTAAATCAATTTATTTAGTCGCTTTACTTTCTACTATTTTGGTCAAATTATGTCATACATCTTTATGTAATTAATCAAAATCAATTTTTAAAATCTTGATTCATCATCTCTTTCAAAGATTTTAAGTTTTATGATTAAATTTAGCTGATAAAAACAAACATATTTTTATCAGTTGAAAATTGAGTGCATCAAAGTAAAACCAGCTATTGTACCATTCGAAAAACGTGTAATTTTTAAAGTTGAGATAAAGAAAGGACTTTAATTTTAAAATCTAAGTATAAATTATTGAAAATATAAACTTTTATTTTCATTCTTATGTCATGGTAGATTGTCGGAAGAGTTTATAAATTCAAATTGAAAAAATGTTCAATTATTTATTTAAAGTTAATAATCATTTAGAAATTTATTTGAATTAAACTTAAGTTCCTAAAATCACTTCTTGTAAGTTTACAAATTACTAAATTTTATAATCTAATGATTTCAGTTGTTATTATTTGGCAAACGTAATACAATTTATGATTTTAGTAAATTTAATATTCTAGTTCCATGAATTTTACTGATTGTAAAATCGAGTGTTTTATATCTAAAGTTTTCAAGTTTTGTTTCAAGTTTTCGTATCTAGTAAATAACAAGTTCCTTTCTAATTGAAACAATCTATTCGGTTTTACAAGACTTGTATGTTACATATACAGCTAGTAAATTTTAAGTTGAATAATTCAAGTCTGTTATATCGGAAAGACAAACTTTTCTTTTCACGAAAATGAATTACAAACAAAAAACAAACTTCTTTAAAACTAAAAATAAATATAAACACCTTAAAATTGAACTTTTTAATTTGAAGAAGTTATCTATAAAAGCAAAATTTGGTTATAGTTAAATCAAAATTAACTAAAACACTTACTTGCAAACTAAACAATATTAAACTCAAATATATTTGGATAAAAATCTTGACTTACAGGCAAGTGAAAATGGAATTATAGTAGTTACCAGGCTTTCAAAAGGTGCAACAAATAAACAACTGGCAACTTTCAGAAATGCTGTTCCATTGTCGTCATCATCTACAATTTTAAGTTATTTACAAAGTGATCATATCTGCGGTGTTATTGCACCTCTGTGGACAGATACATCAATGGGAGATGAAAGCGAGGTGTAATATCTTTTTGAACATTCTTAATTTTACTTAAAAGCTTATCTTTAAGGTATGGTATCAGCTTTATGATCTAGATAACAAACAGATGAATAAAGATGTTAGAGAAAAAGTAAAGGATCTACAAATTCCCTCAAATCTCTCGATTAGATATGTGGTGAAGATCACGTGGTCTCAGATGATACCGCCCTGGCCTTCTGATCAGCAAGTACGGATCTTATATTATTAAATTGTTATTCCTTATCTCGATTAGCTAATAAACTTTTTGGAAATCAGAAAATAAAATCATTTAAATATATCTATTGTTAAAATTCAGCTAAAATAAAATATTTTCAGATAACTACATTTCAAAGTTTAATCTTGACTAATGGGCTTGAAACGTTTGTATACAACTTTTATGAGCCCACTACAAGTTTCTGGAGACCACTGTTTTATGTACCCAGAGATTTCAAAATGTACCCAGCATTTTCAGGGTACTTCATATCATTAAATGACAACAAAAACCTTTCTTGGTGGCATGATTTGTCAGGAACATGGAACGAGGAAGCAGCTTCCGTTTATAAATTATATAATGTAAATATTGATGAACTTATAAAAGATAAAACAATTTAATATCTGTAACTTATTAAATATTTAGGTTGTGTTTGCGAGTACAAATAAAACAGGAAAAGATTTCCATAAACTCACAATTCAATCAGAAGAATATGAGAATAGTAGAACTGTTAGTAGCGAGGAATGTGTGAAATGGTACCAAGACCAACCAAATGTACCAGTAAAAAGTCAATACCTGGTTAGTACCTGTCCACCATTTCAGGATTATATACTTGGGCATATTGCTTGGTCGAAAGAAACAACAAAAATCAATCAGGTTGTTTGTTATAAATGGAATTTTAAAGATGAAAATGGTTTGTGTTTTTGTTGATAAATTTTCAGTTTGTTTTTATTTCTATCATATTTTAGGAGGTTTATTCGAATGTTGTTATGACGTATCAGAACAAAACTCGTCTCTAATTGAAGGTCTCAATGCAATCTCACGTCGGGTTGGATTTTACTTTATAGACAAACAAAAAGATTTTAAGATGCTGAACACTTGTTGCTTAGCAACAAAATCGAACTATTTTTGTCATCTATTCGCACGTAAAAGACCTCTAACTTCCAGTAAATTATTTACCTCACCACTAACAAGTAAGTTAGATATGAAATGCTAAAAAACAAAATCGATTAGTTATATAAAAGTGAAACACAAATCAATGAAATAGTTTTTAATAATCTCACAAATTGAAAACCACCTAAAACATTTACAAGCTACTTTATCAGCTGATAAATGATTTTACGAGTTGTAGTTATATGCTCTTAGTTTATCTGTTATTAGCTTGAAGTATTATTTGCCTTTTATTGCCGTCTTATAATTTGTAGTTGGTTGATATTCTACAGATAATTCAAAGGCAAAATAATTGTTAATCTGTAAAAGTCTATAGCTTTTCAACCAAAGCTTAAGATCTTAAATACCAATTTTATGCTTGCTTGTTATCGATGCAATTTTTAAGGTTTTAATTGACGGTCTAATGAATTTTAATTGAGCTCATTTTTTAGCAGCCTATACAGCCAAAAATTTAATAATTAGCGTAATATGTTCAATGTTTGAAACAAAATTATTGATTTCTTTCCTAAACAGAAGTTCCAACTATCATATTTTTTAAAATCATCAAACTTTTTTGATTATTACAGCTTATGGTAAGTCTGGAGTGTTGCTAACAGATGTCTTAAACAGAAGTCTTTTGATTCAAGGCAGCTCATATGTTGAACTGTTAAAAGGAATTAACAAAGACAAAGTCTTGTTTAGTTTTATAGCTCTTGTTAAAGGTTAGTGAAGTTGATTAAATAACCTCAGGGATTCTAACATTCAAGATCAAACAATAAACCTTTATACAACTTCTACAACAGTGATACCTTTTCAGAAGACCACATAGCAGCTCTTCAGTTTGATTATGAAGATTTAATTGAAGTTTTTGCTTCAGATAAAAACTCTCCTTTGATATTTATCAATAAAGTAGATGTGAAAGATTCTCAATCAACAAACTCCATTAAAATTGATTTTAAGAATGACTCGACGACTTTAAGTAGAAAAGGTTATATGAAACAACTGAGACATTGTCATGAAAAAAATGTTGAATTTTACAGACTTTTACATGTTGGTAAATACTGATGAGAGTGGGAACCTTCAATTCACAGCATCTATTTTTGGAGAAGCTTTAAAAGATGTTGAAAATCTTTCAGGAATTCTGAGTTACAATCGTACATGTTTACAATATCACAACTGGGAGTATAAAGAGAAGTTAAAAGAAGTTGAATGTAAGATAAAGTTGATTTCTCAAACGTTAATATGAAATCAAAATTGATTTTTAAATAACAAGATCTATAAAGAAATAGATCTTTATCAACTTGTGGACTTATAATATGATTGAAAAAATAATAGGTAACTTGGAAGACGACAGTAAGCATCAAAGACTTGATGAAAAACATCACCCGGATGTAAATCCATTAATATATAATTTTGAAGAAGAAATTGATGAAAAGGAGAAAATCTTGAATAAGCATCAGCAATTACCATTTAAAGGTAATCTTGATCTAAAGTTTAAAATTAAATGACGAAAGTGAAAACTATTAGCTACTGAAAAAATACTTATCATTGCCACAAAGCGACCAGACGGCGGCTACAACGCTTTAATCAACACATCAAATATTTACGGAAAGGTGGAATTTGAAAATGATTTATGGGAAGAAAAATCAGAGAGTTTGCAACTATTGTAAGTGATTAAATCGTTCATTCATGCGTGAAAGACATCATTAAATCTTAATTAATAGTGATTATGAGAATCATTATTCAGATCAACAAACTTGTCAAATCTTATTGGAACCAAAATGAGAATTGTAAACGAAGAAACGAAAACTTCTAAATTGATTTTTCCTTCAATTATTATTTGTAATTGTAAAAATGGTGTTTGTGTAACTGATGTAGAATCTATTGTGAATTCTACGATGGGTCCTTATCCTGTTAATGGAGCTTGTCGTTGCCATGACGACTTTGAAGGCATTGATTGCTCACAATTAGTTGTTGGTTGCAGGTTAAAGAAAAGTGTCTTGATAATCAGCTGGTTTGTAACAAATTATTTGCAGAGATAAACCCTGTTTTGAAGACGTGTCTTGTTCCAATCAATTACCAGCTGGAAATGGGTACAAATGTGATTCATGTCCAATATATTTTGATGGAGGCAATGGCGAAACATGTTACCATGAAAACCCATGCTTGATGAAAAAGGGTTTAGGAGAGGCTAGCTTATGTGAGAATGCCGCGTGTGTTCATTTGCTGGGTGGTTACGAATGTCAATGCCACGAAGGTTTCGTGAAAAACCTCACAAATCAAAATTCTTGTCATGGTAGTTTATAGATATGATTAAAATAAAAAAGATTTAACTTATTGCTTTTGTAGATGAAGATGAATGCTCAGAAGATGATATCAAAGGATGCGATGAAGAAGTAGAAATTTGTGTAAATACTGCGGGGTCTTTTGAATGTATTTGTCAGCAAGGATTTGTAAAGGTATTACTCACAATATATTAAAATATTTAAACAATATTCAGAGTTGTTGCATTCTCAGTTGTTAGAAACTTTGAATATAATCTATTTATGTTATTTATTATTATACTATTATACTTATATATTTTTTATATATACAATTTATATTATAATTTATTATTATAATTATTTATTTATTTTAGATTTATATATTTCGTTGTAAAATTTCGTGAAGTCACCTTAATAATTTGACTGCTTATCGTCTAAGTGTTTAATTTAATCATTTAAACATTATTTATTTAATAACTATGATAAATTATTAATAAGATCAATTGCTCTCATTGACAAACTCTTATTACGCTCATCTACTTATCCATACACTCAATTTAAACAGTATAAATATATAATGTAGTAAATAAAAAGGCATACAAGCCATCAGCAGACGTAACTTTACTTTTAAATGAGTAGATTTTGTCTAAAAATAATGATTAAAAAATAAAAGCTTTGTTCGGTTTTTGAAAAATAATAATTATATTTTTATATCACTATTTGTCTTGATTTTTTATTTTATTCTAGCTACTATTGAATGTTCAATTTGTTAGCAAGATATGGTTAGATTAGAATATCAGCTAATATAAAAAACTTTTTCTTGAAATAACTGCAGTAAAAACCACTTGCTTCAGTTTTATACAAAATATTTTACCTTTAAAACACTTATAGTGAAACTAACTTTGATTGAAATATTTAACTAAAATTTTAATAAAACAAACGATTTTTTTCAACAAAATATCTTTTATAGCTAGTTGAAAATGGGTCTTGTGTTGATATTGATGAATGCTTAGATAACAAAGCAGGTTGTGAAAGAAGATGTGAAAATACATTTGGAAGTTTCAAGTGTGTTTGTGAAGTTGGATATAAACTGAACGATGATAGTGTTTCGTGTTATGGTTTGTAAGCAATCACTTTGAATTCAATCATTAAAAAACCATTTATCATAAATGGTTTTCAGAGTATGATGAGTGTGATGAATATGCCAACAGTATCTGTCAACAAGTATGTATAGATGTTGATAAAGGTGAACCATTCAAGTGCGGTTGTTTCCCAAATTATTATCTTTCAAACAACTACAAGGACTGTATTCTAAATGCTTCGTTCACAACTCATGAAGTAAACTTCACAATTTATAATACCTTTCGATTTCAAATTTACAAATATTTTTCAGATTCAAACAACTTCAGTTTTAACAACTCCTCAAGAAACTACAACAGACTCGACAACAGTATTTGTACGTGAGACAAGTACAAAAGAAACAACAAAAAACACCTTTTTATCTTCTGTACATTCAACTACATATCAACAAACGTCATCTCCATCAGCAGCTTCTACTGATACTTTAAGCACAACTACTTCAAAAGGTTTTTAAATAAAATATAATCATTAAAATTGAATTTGAATGAGTTTGAGCAAAAAGAAAAAAGCATTTGGGCAAATTACGTTTGGTGCTTCACTACCTTTGCTGAAGATTTTTATTTATTCTATATAATTGTTATATACAAGATAAGGTTTTCTTTTAAAAGTTGTTGTATAGCTTAAAATTTAGATTTAAAGCTTTAGTTTCAGTTTGATAAAAAATATAGAAGAGATAATTTCAAGTAGTTGACAATTTCACAAATAATTTATCCACTTTTCCAAGAATTGTAGCAAAAAAAATCATTTTAATAAGATGACATTCAAAGTTTAGATATCTTCATCACCTTTCTGTATTCTTTTACCTTAATACTACTTTTGATAGAACTAACATAAACTGATACAATTTGTTTTAAGGAACAATTCTATTTTCAACAAACTTCAAAACGACAAGAGTTTCATCAACATCACAAACATCAGAAACAACGATCTTGATCGCAAATACTTCAACTTCTCTTCCTATGGTTTGAAGATACATCAATCACATCCACAGTTTGAAACTTTTGATCCTTCACAGAGCCACAATGACGCCATCATGGCGTCACTAACTTTACTGGAGCGACAAAAAGCTGAAAATGTTTTAAAAATGTTGTCAAAGATGCTGAGATTTGCAGATCCAGATATTTTGGAGTTTTTAGCAAAACTCTTCAGCTTATCTTTAAACTCTACTTGTGAAGATCTGTACAAAAAATTTCGTTCATCTCATCTGAATAATTGTCAGATTTCGAGTGATCCAAAACTATTTATGATCTTATCTTACCTTCATGAACATCAGAACTCTTCAGTGAGTGTCAGATATAATCTCTTGTGGTGATATCTTAATGATCTTATAGATGCTTAAACTGGAGATTAATGTCCCAAGAAGAGCAAAACATATCTTCAGTAATAACCACTTAGCAACTCTTGGAAGGGTCTTTAAGATGCTGAAGAAAGTGGAAAATTGTCAGAATGAAATCTCACAGATGTGCAATGAAGCAGAACAACATCGATTGGAAATGGAATCTAGAAAGCTCCAAACACCATCAGCTGTAGAAACTACATCTTTACATAGTTAGTGTTAAATAATCCGAGGTATTACTAAATAATCATCAAATTGTAACAGTTATTGCAGATAGTAGCGTTTCATTGTGGGTTGTTATAGTAATATGTATGTCTACCTTCGCGTTTTTCCTTTTTTTGGTATCATTTACTCGTTTGGTTTGCTCCTGGACGAAGAGAAGAGAAGGAAAGATCAACGAAAGAGCAACTCAAAAGTTTGATAATTTTTGCCAAATCATTTAGTAAAAGACTTGATGTTTACAGACTTGGATGTGAATGGCCACGAGTAATCGAGCGCTGGGAACTATGAAATCATCAAGCAACAATTGTTCAAAACAACTTTCAAGTCATTTACAAGTTTTTGATAACTTTTCAAATCGTTCCTAATTTTTTATATTTCAAAAAACGTATTTCTAAATATTTCGAAGTCTTCTATCTTTTAGAATTATAGATTAAACTTTTTCATCGAGATTTTATTGCTTCTATTGTTGCATGAGGTTCGAATTGTGTAGTTTTTTAATGAAATTTTTTACTAAACTTCTTGATACGTTTTATGAATCAGTGTAGTCTCAAATAAACAAACAATTAAGTTCGATTTTAGAAAAAAATAGCAAAGTAAAATTGAAATAAGTTATCGAAGCAGTTATTAATCTGGTATGACTCAAACCTAGTTATTTCATTTGATCTGATTTAGTTGACAACGGCCATGCATATACATGCCATGGTAAAAGCTATGGATATCCAGTTGTTGCCCATGTAGCAGGACTCCACTCTCCACGTCAACAAGGTTATACAGCAGAAAAGACAGACTGAGTACAGTGACGAACTGTTACAGGGTTAGGGATAGTGCGAAAGTAAATTCTATACCTTGCGTTATGTATGAGCTTAAGGATGGGGTAATGGCTATTGTTTAGGCTGAGTTCTTTTTGAATTTTGATACTTTTCATTGCATCATGATTTAAATGATATGTTTCAGCGTGTCTGTGTTTCATGTGTTGGGATAGTCTATTTTTTTGTTTTGAATGATGTTGGTTTTCGACAAAGTATGAATGTAAAGTTGCAAATACTTTCAGTGGTCGAGATGCTTGCTGGTGGTATTGTTGTAGAGGTTCATACTATATTCTAAAGAAGCTGATCTAAGAAATCTAGAAAGAAAAATATGTAACACATGGCATTTCAGTAGTCCTAAAAATATATAATTTGAGGGAAGAACCAATGGAAAAGAAAGCATCAAACTTAAAGTCAACTAAATTGTGGATAATTTTGAAATAAGAATTAATTTGTATTTAATCCGTCCAATTTCCAAAGTATCTATCTGTAAGAAGCTGAGACGATGTTTAAATTAGGGTATCTAATATTAAATTTCAAGCTTATCAATCTTATAAATGTTATTATTATTATTATTTTTATAATTGCTAATATTTCACAGAAAATTGTTTGAATTATTTATTTATTTCAATAAATGTCAAAGAGGATACCTGAAGAGAGCATCTCCCACTAACACATATTCTCACAAATAACATCTGGTAAGTTAGAAATCTAGAAAGTAAAAGATGTAACACATGACATTTCAGTAGTCATCAAAGTATATAACAGTGAACAATTACATGAAATTTAAGTTAATAATATTCAAAGAGAAAAAATTCACAATTTAGAAATGGCAATGTTGGTAATAATATAATGGTTCAACTTCTGCTTGAACAACGCGAGCGACTTCGACATGACAATGTCTGATGGCATCTGGTTTCAACTACTAATTGTGCAGAATAAGAAAAAAATTGATCTGATTAACGTACTAGGTGATATGGGCTTATTAAGATGTAATGTGTGTCGCCTGAGTTGATATAACTTGAAGGAAGGACTAATAGAAAAGAAATCGTCAAATATAATGTCACTTAAATTGTGGATAATTTTGAAAATAAGAATTAAGCTGTATTTAATCTGTCGAATTTTCAAAGTATCTAAATTCAAGAAGCTGAGATGATGTTTATAACTATCGTGTTTAATGTTAAGTTTCCTGCATACCAATCTCGTAAATGTAGACTGAACAGATTCAATTTTTTTGATATCACTAACTTTATATTGCATCTATGGATTCATAGAAAAGTTTGATGGAGCTTGAATTCAATCATGTTGTGATCGCATGTTAGAGCAAAACGTTCTTTTTGATCAACATAAAAGATGTTCTCAGGTTTTGATTTGATCCAAAGATCCAAAGTTTATCACTAACTTGGCTTAGAATAGTAATTATCTGAGATAGGTTATTAGCACCGAGAAAGCTTGCAAAGGCATGACTTAAAATGGCTTGATTAGGATTTTTGCATTTGAAGTTAAACGATTTTCACAGAATGCTGAATTCGGGTTATTCCAATCAATTTTACTAAAATTAAAATTAAAAATAAGGCCTTAGCAGTAACCTTGTCATTACTTTTAAAAGGTAGTAGGTACATATTAAATGAAGAATTTGGACTTCGATTAATGAAAATCGAAAGCAATAATCTTAAATTCAAGACAATTAATTGGATCGATCTGAATTCTGAAGATCTTAGGTTCAAGGAAAGGTTTGTAAATAATGCAAACACTACTGCTTCTATCATACAGTCTTTCACAACGCAAAACATAAAAAAGATTACCGTCAACTAGAAAAGAATCAGGATAAAACGGTTTCAACCAAGTTTCAGTAATAAAAACAAATGTGAAATCTTGGGATTGCAAAAGAGCTTTCTATTGAAAAATTTTGTTAATAATCGACCTTGCCTTGAAGAACATACCTAATGTGATAGAAGAATTGTAATTTTGATTTTTATGAGATTTGATGATGGGCTTCTGTAAATTGATATCTCGAGGTGGAAGAATGTTATTCTCAATTGTGTGCGGAGAGAATATGAAAAAAGAGAATGTGGGACCAGTGGTTATTTACTATTTCCGTTTTTGAAAAAACCTGGAAAACTCTTAAGGGTTATGGTGGAACTCGAACTTTGTATTTGTAATCAGTTGGTTGTTCTTTCTGATTTCTGTTATATGCTTCTTTTAGAAGACGCTTATTTTCTAAGTAATCATCTTCACACATATCATGCGCTATTCTAATTCCCATAAATTTTTTGTCAAGCTTTAGCTAATACAGCTTGACAAGAAGCTTGTGTTTGTCCTAAATTTGCTGAAAGGAAAATTTCAACTGCCTTTGATGATTGAAGTTCTTTGTTGTAAATCGTTAAATGATAGAGTTGGAACGTCCACAAAATCACGGATTTGAGAACACATTTGATAAAGAAAATTACTACGATCATCTATATTAGTTTCACAGATATTAAAGATGATGGCATCCTTTTCTTTGTCTTCAAGGTCCAAATGCTAGAATTTTTGACGGAATCGGAATCAATGACAACTGAGGCCCATGTGAGAGGTTTCTTTGTATAGGCATCCGTTTAAACAAACTAATCTTTTTTCGTTGATATTGGCAGCATCGTTACCAATTTCAGATTTAAATTTGATGATTTCATCGGATATAATTTTGCTGATGTCGGATAGCAGATTTGAATAAGAATTAAAGGAGCTATATGTTATGTGCTCTTACAGGTTCTACATTTAATTCAGATAGAATTAAAACCGACTTCCTTCATCTGGTTCCTTCATTAACTACAGGTGAGATGAAACCAAGAGAGATATTTAAAACATTTTTTCGATGGATCTTAACCAGAGCAAATTTTTTTTGTAGGATTGGCAATTGCCATTGTAAGCTTGTTTTAATGAAATGGTTTCGTCATAATTTTTTTGTATACTGGAATGTAAGATCTTGCCACTTGATGTTAGAACTTTATGTTTAAAGTATATAGGATCTGTAATTCAAGCTCTACATAGTATTAGATTTTCTATTTATTTATTTATTTATTTATTTTATTAAAATAAAACTAGAGGATAATTGATTGTAAGACGAGCAGTTAGATTGTTGCTAAGAGTGGCTCGCTGGTATAATTAATAACTGATAAAATATTTCTATTTCATTAAAGCTATAAAACATTTTATATTTTTCTCTTTACTAGTTGAAGTCACTGAAAAACAAAATACTTTCAAAATCTACTCGAGCTGAAATAGATTTTACAACTATATTTTAAACAAAATATCAACTCTGAAAGCTCGAAACAGTGACACAATTTAAATCATCAATTTGTAAATTGTGATTGATTATCAATTGATTTATAAGAATTTATAGAAACAAAAAATTGTTTTAATCTCTTGTAACTTTCATTTAAAACTAAAATTATTTTCGATCAAAATTAATAATGAATTTCAAATTTTAATACCTATTGTAACCATTTGATATCATATTCTGTTTAACTTTTTTGAATTGTATTTCTAACGAAAGATTTTTTGTTTTAGGGAGTTGTAATTTTAGCAAAAAAAAAATTAAAGAACCAGAAGGACTTTCATACTATTCACAGAAGTCTCTTTTAGAAATCTTCTTTTAATAATTACTTGAAAATCTATTCATTGTGGTGTTGATGATAAAAGGTTTTTTACATTTTTTTGTTTTCAGAAACTGGAATACTTCAAATAATGAAAATAAGATCAAAAGATTATGTATATTAAAGGAAATGATTATTTTCATATTTTAAAGACATAGAACCGTTTTTAAACAATTTTTGCAAGCAAAAATTTTATGACTTGCTCAATTATTATTTCTAAATGTTTTCTGAGCCTCTCTGAAAGCTAGTTTTATTTACAAAAGAATTTATGATTCATTCTAAAGACTTCCAGCGTATTCTGGCTTACTATTATAAATTTGAGTTTATTTCAATATTTCCAGAAGTTCTAATTGAATAAAATAAAAATAGAATATTTTTTAAAGAGTTGAATAAAAATCAGAGATTCTTAAGATTAAACTGACAGCAAGTCTTATTTAACTTTGATTTGATAAATAAATTTATTTTTTTAATTATTGAAAACTTGTTAAGATTATTTTAGATCATCTAACAATTTTGACTTTGAATTGAAATACCACAAAACCTTTGGTTTAAAAAGTTAGATCACAAAACAGAAATCTGTTGATTTATTTAATCGGTAAAAATTCCCGACCAAAAACGCCAAGTCTATGATGACAACAAATTTTTGTGTTTGACAAAAGATACTGAGAACTTGCGTGTTTCTAGCAGCAACTGCTAAAGACCTCTAACAGAAACTTTAAAGGAAGTACTGATGAGGTTCTAATGAAACCACTCACTACTAAATCATCCTACTTAAGCTTTCAACTTTCACAATTTTCATTAGAAGTTTTTTTATTGAAAAATCAATTTTATATAAAAATAAAGTTTCAGAAGAAGCAAAGTCCTTTAATCTTCATCCTCAACATCCGACATCTAAAGACATCTTTAGCTCTCAGCTTCCCCTTTCAACTCATCAGCGGCTTTTCCCGCTTTTCTTGGTATTTTCCTATTAGTCTCAAGGAGCTGATTTCCTTTGTAATAATGAGGAGCAACCTCCACCAGCCAGCTACTTTCAATCTCAACCATCTGCCTGTAATCACGTTACATATGAGCATCGAGACGCGATGACGTCATCAGTACCTCATAAACTCTTTTTTGGTCATGACCAGTTCGTGGTAAACGACCCATTTAGGTTGTTCTTCGAAAAGGGAACTACTGGGGTGGACGTGAACGGTTTGTTGCTTCTTTACCGTCTTGTATCCTCCTTTCGACAAGTGAGCCGTATGATAGAAGAACCCAGATGTAATCGCCTACACACAACAACTCAATGATGACGTCATCACATCGAGAACTCACCTTTCTAATTGCGATTGTGTCGCCGGGATTTGAAGTCGGTTCAATCTCGACTCGTTCCATCAAGCCTGCCAGTTGATCTCTGACGTCACGAGCGCGTTTCATCGAGCGATGTTGGATAAAGTTCTCGAAGCACCACTGAATCGAGAAGTCTGTGGACGCCCACTAAAGGAGGAAGTGAGAAGTGGTCACTAGAGGGCGCTATGTACCTGATTGTAAACATTCATTAACGTCAGATGATCACCTCCAGGAAGAAAGAAGTTTTGTCGCGCGTTCTCGGCGTGGACTTTCTTGTCCTTGGGACAATAGAACACAGAGCCCTGGACAGATAACATGGACACAATGGTAAGGACTTCTTCAGAACATTTGTATCTGTAAAAGATCATATGAGGATCTGATGACGATCTTAAAGTGATGAGAAGTTACTTCTCGGATGCAAGAATCGCTTTAGAGAGCATCGGATCGCAAGGAAACTCAGACATCCGTCTTCCAAGAGTCGTCAGCTCACTGAGATGGTTCAGAGCTCCAAGAGCATAAAGTTGCTCCAAGGCGAAGATCAAAGAGTCCGACGGAGGAGGATCCATAAAATCAAAGTGAAGAAGATCATTGATTCCCAAACTGAATAAGATTTGTTGTCATAGAGACGAAGAAGAAGCCTCAAATTACCTTTTAAGTAGTAAAACCACGTTGGCGAGGTTTGTTCGTTGAATTTCAGGGACTGTCGCGTCATCGAGTTCATGTAAATAAGCCCAAGATGTATAAAGTCGGAAACATTTGCCTGGACCAACACGACCCGCACGTCCGGTCCTCTGGTTGGCGGATTGCTAAATCAACACGGTTACAAGTAGAAGCTTCGCGAAGGTCGGTAGTTACCTTGGAACAAGGAACCACCATCAACGATTCCATCCCTGTTCGCGCGTTGTAGCTGTTCTGTTTACAAAATCCGGGATCGATCACATAACTGATTCCATCGATGGTCAGTGACGTTTCCGCGATGTTCGTTGCTACGACAACCTTTCGCGCGTTTGGTGGAGTTGCTTCGAAGATCTTGGCTTGCATATCTGACGGCAAATTTGCATAAATCGGAAGAATAATCAACTCCCTTGCTCTCGATCCAAAAGCGCGCGACTTCTCCTGTAACACATGATCGATGATGACGTCATCATGACAAGCGCGAAGAAGGGACCTGTAGAAGCTCGCAGCAAGCTTCAATCTCCTCTTGCCCGGTCAGAAAGATCAGAATATCTCCAGTTGGTTGTGTGAGATGAATTTGAGTGACGGATGCGACGCATGCGTCGAGATAATTCGCTTCTGGCGCCTTTAAACGAGTTTAGAGAAGTTTTGAGAGGGCGTGGGGTACCTTGGTGTAGTAGATGTCAACTGGAAAGCGACGACCAGGAATTCGAAAGATCGGGGCGTCGTCGAAGAAGGTGGCGAACTTCTCGGCATCTAATGTCGCAGAACTGATGAGGAGTTTGAGATCAGAACGGAAACGGACGATGTCTTTGACTAATCCGAAGAGTATGTCCGTGTGAAGGGTCCGTTCGTGTGCTTCATCTAGTAAAGATCAGGATTAGATGAGGATCAGATGAAGATGAGGACTAACCGATCATGATCACACTATATCCTTTCAAATCAGGTTCGGTTAAAAACTCTCTAAGTAACATTCCATCTGTCATATATTTGATCTTTGTTCGTTCACTCGTACAATCCTCAAATCGAATGCTGTATCCGGATTCTGCTCCAACTTTAACCCCCATCTCATCAGCAACACGTGCTGCTACTGACATCGCAGCCACTCGGCGAGGTTGTGTACATCCTATCTTCATATCATTTTCACAGAAACCAACTTCATTGAGATATTGAGGTATTTGAGTTGTCTTTCCACTTCCTGTTTCACCTTCAATGATAAGAACCTGTCGATGAAGAACTAGATGATGCTGGTTGAGATTAGGAGCTCGGATCAAACCTGATATTGCTTTACAGCCGCTATTAAATCATCTCTGTAGTAATATATCGGGAGCGACTCTCTAACTTCTTTAATTGATTGCTTCTTCTTCTCTTTCTTTGATTTTTCAATCTCCATCACATCTAATATTTGAAATTGAAAATTGCAATTTTAATACAAGTAGTTATTCACCTTTGTCATTAATAGTTCCTTTCTGTGTAGCAGCTTGTACAAATTCAATCATTTCATCATTTCCAACTAAATCATATTTCTTCTGTTTGTTCTTCTCAGCTTTATCTTTAGCTCCGTATCTTGCTTTAGCTGCCTTTAATCTGCTTTCTTCCCATCTTTTGTGTTCGTTACTGACATGGTAGCCTGAGATAAAATTAATATATGAAGATGAGAAGAAGACACAAAAGTCTCACCGTCAACATCATCTTCTTCATAATCATCATATTCATCAGGAACATTTTTGTGTTTCTCTGTGGGCATGTAAAACCTAAAATACAGATTAAAAATCATCCCAAACTCGTATCTTCCTAGTTACCTTGATCTTTTGTCCTTTTTTGTGATCTCTTTATATTCAAAGGCAATCTTTCGGACTTGTTTCTTATGTTCAATAGTTTCTATTTCCCTTTTCGTCAAATCTTCATCTACAACCAACAAGCTCAGTTACTCGTCACAATTTACTTCAATTTACCTCCAAATAAATATTCTTCATCATTGATATGACTATCTAATTCATCTAACATCTGTTCCTCTCGCATCTTCAAATAATCTCTTCGAGACTTTTCGCGAAGCTCTTCTATTGTAAGCTCTTTGCTGTCATCAGCTTGTTTAATCTTCAAAACAATTATTTTTATAATTATCAAATCAAATTTCATTCAAACCTTTTTAGCATCAACAATCTTTCTTGTTTTAGCTTCATCTTTCTCTCGTAGACGCATCGAAAGCTCATCGCGCTCTTTTAGATCTTGTGTTCTTCTCCGTTCTTCTGCTTCCCATTCGTCTTCTGATGACTCTTCTTTCTAAGATTTATCATTTTATAAAATTTTTAAAGATAGTTTTCTGAGTTGTACTTCAGGACGATTTGCTTTTATATTTTCAGGTTTCCTCTTTTTTATCACAACTTCATCTTCATCTGATTCACTTCCGGAATTTTTTCTTCTTCTGATCCGTTTTTCCACTGATAAATTTTGATTAAAAAATTAAAACTTTTCAAAGATAAAGAAGAAAACTAATTAGAAATTTTAAACAATAAAAACCTATAAAAAATAGATCTTAAATCTAACATAAAAGTAATAAAAAAATTTGTTAAATTCAAATAAGTAGAAATTAAAGATAATTATCTGTAAGTCAAGTTAATTACTGAAAATTAATTCACAACAAATGTTTTAGAACTTTTACTTTTGTTGGATTGTTTCAAAGAAGTATTAACATCTTCATCATCATCGTCAGATGGTACCAAAGAATAGACTTTAGCATTTTTATGTTTGGTGATTGCTTTTTCAATTTGTAACTGACTAGCAGTTTGTTTTTTCTGTTTATGTGGAACCTTAAATAAAAAATTTAGATAAAAAAGTATTTCAAATCAAATCAAATATAGGAACAACATTTAGAAAAAATATTTTTATAATTTCAGGCATATTACCTTACTAAACAATTGTTTAGCAAATTGGACGACTTTTGGGGTAATGTCAATTACTTTTGTTCCTCTTAGCTGATTGATGTAATCATCTTCAGTATAACTTTTTTTGCATAAGTTGATCAAATAATCACCAACAAACTAAAATTATTAAAATATATTTACTACTAATTCTATCATAAGAAATACATTTTAAAACTTAGTAATTAAATAAATATTTTTTAAATGAGCTCTTTAACATCTAAAGATCAAAAGATCTACCTCATCAGTCATATCCAAGATGTTAAACATTTGTTCCTTAACCCATCGTTGAACATCACTCATAATTTTTATTTATAAACAAATTTGTTATAGAAAAATAAATCTTTTAAAAAATTCTTAAATTCTAAATAAATACAATTTACGAGGTAAAAATTTATAATCAAATAAAAAATCATTAATAATTTGAATCTAAGAAAAATATAATGGTAACAGTACAAAGAATTTAAAAGATAAATTAAAAATATGAAATAAATAAAAGATATAGTTATTTATTAATTTTATTTATCAATAATAATTAATTATAAAAATAACTAGTTTTTGTACCAAGATTAAAAGATACAATAATACAATGAAAGCTCTATTAGCAGCTATTTTTAAAATAAAAATAATTTGAAATATTAAAACAACAAAAAGTTTTAACTTTTTAGGTTCTAGTTAAGATAAATTAAAAACTCAAACACATTGACTTAGCTACAGATCTAACTAAGTTCGAATCACAATTATTAAAAGATTACAATTTAATACAATACAACATTTTTAAACAAAAATAAGTTACTGAAATATATTTAAATATTTTCTACGCCAGTATATTAAAATTTGCTTCAGAAAAAGTAAAAAATGGCTTTTTACAGAAATGAAATTTGTAAGTTTTAGATTAAAACAAATTTTACTGTAGTAAGAAAGAATTGTTTTAAATAGTTTTTTTTTAACTAATTTAAATATTAGAAAATATTATTAAAAATATAAGCATTTTTTTACCATAATTTACTTCAATGAATACAAGACAACTAATGATAGAAAGTATGATTTATAATTTTTTTGATAATTTGTACAAATTAATAAGTAAACCTTTTTTGTGACCTTATGAATTTATTACTATTTTGAACAACAAAATTAGATTTAATTAGACTTTTTTACTGTAATAAACATTTTATTTAAAAAGCTCATTAAGATTTTTAGTTTCGTAAAACAGATTATTATTTTTGTAGTAAACTATTACTGGGTAAGTAAGTGATGATCTTTCATACAGTAAAATAATTATACCTATAACAGTAAAATCTAATAAAAAAATTAAGTTTAATCTATTTATTAGTTTTATTTAACAAATGAATATGGATGAAAAATAACACAGTTCTTATAGTGAACATAAAACAATGTGACTGCAGAAAATAACAAATAAGTCTTAAATTAAGTTTATTTATTTATTCAATGCATGACGGCGAATGACAAACTCAATAGTTTATAGCGGAAAAAAACAAATATTATGAGTAAATAGGTAATTAGAAAGTTCTAAGGTATATCACAATTTAAAATTAATACGGAAGGAATTAAAACACTGTAGAAGTATAGATAAAACGTAAATAATAAATGAAAAGTTTGATCTGACAAAATGAAGAGGTTATTACATGTCACTTGATAAGAAAGATACTTAAATCTTCTTAACAAAATATAAATGCGATTTCTACTATTTATAAGTTTTTTGTAAGAAAGTAAAGTTATAGGAAGCTAACATTTTATTGTATATGACATCTTATATACTTCTTATTAGGGTGTTTAAAATATTCTTTTTTCTATACTATTCTTAAATATTGTCACAAAAATAGTCACAAGTTCTTAAAAATCACAAAAATTATGTTATGTAGTTTTATTTATTATGGTATTTCCATGATATCATTTCAACTTTCAGAAAATTTTCTAAACTTTCTGATTTTATAATCCACTAAATTCTTTTCAAATATCTGAAAAGTCTTAATTTCATTTTTTAAATTATATTTTTAACCAATAATTACTTGCTAAACAATTTATTACAAGTTTGATTTGTATGCTTATCTTGTTAAAGGAGTAAATAAATTTTACTTTATCATGATATTTCATACTTGTGTACATATTTGAAATTGATACTAATTTATTGAATTATATTTTAAACTTTTTATCAAAATTGATTTGAATTTAGATGAATTTTTGAAGCAAGAACTTGAATATTTTTGTTTAATTAAATAATACTAAAAGTTTGTTTTTTTAAATTTAACTAGTTTAAAAATGATAACATTAACCTTAAATAACTAATAAATAAAGAAAAATTTAGATATATTAGTTTTGACATAATAACATTACTAAAAAATTCAACAAAAATTTCAAAATTAAACAAAAAATTTGATCATAAAACAAATTATGTTTAATTATTTCGATTTAAAAATTTGGGCGAAAACGTAATTCCAAAAATTTTTAATCAAACTTTTTTTAAAGCATAAACAATTGAATAACTTTTCTTATAATCAATCAGAGACTCAATCAAGTTCTGTTTAAACTGAGTTTGGAAAAAGTAAAAAAGTCGATGTCCCCATAAAGCTTGAAATGGAAGTCAAATAAGTTTGTCGAAGATCTGAGTTTCTGTTCCAATCTAGTTCACAAAATAATTTTACAATTGATTATTAATTATCAACTGGCGTCTACGATTTAAAAAATCCAAACGAAACCAAAATAATCAATTCTATATGAGAGCTATATTTATGATAAATTTATTGGATTTGCGGAAAATAGGTTCAGTTCAGAACATGTAGATACTATATTGATATTAAAATAATTTTTCAGAAGTTGAATTGTTAGGGATCAGCTAAAGTCATAGGAATGTAAAAATTTGGAGTTTTCTTTTATTCAAGCTCTTACAGTATTTAATTAAAATAAAAATATTTGATTAATTTATGTCAACAAAAACCTTTTAATACAATTTGAAGATATATTTTACTATTTACTAAAAATCAGTCATTTAAACAACAGTTTTTTTACAATGATTAAAATCTATAAATAAAAACGTTAATTATACATAAAACTTTAATTCTTAAAAACGTAAATAATTTTATTTTTTCCTTGAAACCGAAAATCCTTATTTTAAAATTAACTTTTTAAAAAGTTAAATTATTTTTATCGATAATTTTATAATCAACGAAGTTTGTATACAAACAAATAGTGGGGTATAAAGTTTAAAAAAATTCTTTAATACTTTTATTTGTTTGTTTTCTAATTAAAGGAACTTTTAAATTAAAAAAATTAATTATTCTAACTTCACCTAAAAAGCGAAAATAAGAATTAATTCTGATGAAAACTTTAAAAATAAAATGTTTATTTTACAAAACAGTAGAAAATGCTGTTAACCTCAAAACCTTAACCCATATATTGGCTGAGATTTTAGTTTTAAAACCCAACTTATATATTATTTAGAATGTCGTTAAAAGCGAAAAATCAATTTGAATTTGAAACCATTTCGACATTAGTAAAGTTCTAAAAGCTTCTAAAAATAAGTAAAAATTTTAATAGAAATCATAAAACGGCTGAAATAAAAACAGTTTTTTTCAAAATCCAAACAAATTTCGACCATCAACAACAACTTAAAGCAAATCAAACATCTTCAATTCGTTCATTCTCATCTCCATAACAGCGATGGTAGTTATGATCGGTGCTATCTTCACAGTTGAAACTCAAAATCATGTTGTCAGAGCGACTCGCAAAAGTTACGTATTCGTCGATCTGATGATGACTCATTAAATCATTTTTACAGCTTGCATAGTAAGGAGAAAACGCTGATAAAGGTTCGCTATCTTGAAGTATTCTTTCGTTTTGTAATGAAGATATATTCGAGACCTTGCTATCATCTTCACTTGAATCACTTCCAATCGTTGAAACATAAGTTATATATAAAATAACAAGAAGCGCGATAATAGCGCAAGATATTAATGTTGTTACCCCAGGATTTATTGAAACTAAAACTTGAATTGTTGGTGTTGTAGTAATGTTAATATTTGATACCGTTGTCGACCTTTGAAAACTACAAAAAATATTTTTCAAGAAATAAATTGTCTTTTAAGAATTGTTTTTTATTTAAAGTTTAGTATTTATTTATTTTAATTTCAGAAGAAATTGTTGTAAGATTTAGTAAGTTTATATCTTACTTGGTTTGTTCGTTCATGGGCGTTCACAATATTTAACTTTAAACAAAATTAAATTGAATTTAAACTGATAATCTAAAATAGAAGATGTTATTCATCAAATATTCAAATATGAAATCAAAATTGATATAATTTAGATGATGAACAATTTGCTAACAGAATTTTACCTTTTATAAAAAACTTTTCTTTACAACTTCTAAACTAAATGCTTATAAATGTCAAATTTTAATTGTAAGGCTTCGATCATTGCTTACAATTAAAAGAAGATTCTACTTTGAATGAAACTGTTACAAACATTAGCAGCCTGATATAAATGTTGGCTGAATTTAAAAGTGAAGAATTATTTTATTATCTACAGTATTTACACAAATATAATTATTTTCTCAAATTTTCATTCAGCTATCCCTTATTGTAAAGTAGGTTAAACTTTTATAATTTAAAAATGGTTTTTATCATGAAGTAGTTTTAAGTATTTAATATTCAAAAAACACGAATGAAAAAAGATTATATATCTACTTTAATAATTGTTTTTAAATATTCTCAATCAAAAATATCTGTAAAAATTTGATTAAAAAAAACTCAACTCCAAATTTAACTTAAATTAGGAAAGGCATCTCCTTTAAAAATAATATTGAGTCTAAAAAAATAATAAATTATTCATGCTGAAAATTATTTCCAATTTTACTTATTCAGGAAATTTATGATACTACTTATTATTCTCTGAGTTCAATCTTTACATAAATTAGTATTTTGTCTTCTACAAAATATTTGTTAAAATAGTTTTTAAATTCAGAGCTTTTTAAGAAACAAACTTCTTTTGGATATTCTGCACAAAACACACGGCTCCTAAGGAGCCTTTAAGGACTCAAGGAAAATTTTGTTCATAATTTGAAATAAGTCAAAACTTCAAAATTGTTGTCTCTTTCAAAGAGTTTAAGTGAAACAGATTTCTGTGACACTGGCTTCAATTATGCATCATCTAAATTATTAAAGATTCTATCTCAATAATCATTGATAATTAAAGAAGACGAATTTTAAAAACACAAAAATTGAAGAACCAGAAAGAAGAAAATATGGAAAATAATAAATTTTGACTAAATACTTTAATAATTAGGAATATTTCTGGAGAAAAACAAAAAGAAATTCTTTATGATAAAACTTAATTAATACGATTTTACATATTTTAATAAGAATGATAAAATACAAAAACTTTCTGATATTAAATTGTGAAGACTAAGAATTCTAACTTACTTTATCAACAGCTTTTCATACTGAAAGTTTAAAACTACCTTTGCTGAGTGTCATTTAACAGTTTCCAAAAAATAGATAGATGCGGTTAAAGGAAAATAAAATATTTTTTTGTTGTTGTTTCATTCAAACTATTAACTAATTTCACTTCTGCTAAATACAAACAATCAAAAACTTTTTAATTCAAACTTTTCAAAAAACTTAATTTGAGTTATTAATTAATTATTAAGTTTTTTAATTGATTTGAATTTATTTAACTCTTTCATCTGACAAGTATTTTATTTTCTTATTATATAATTTTTATAAACTTTTTAAGATACCAAATCAGATTTCTCTTTTAAAAGTCTATAAAATAATTTAAAGATAATTGGATGGCAAACCTTAAAGCTATTTATAATTCAAACCTTTTGATATAAAAGCTTTTGTTGATTTATTTATTTATTACAATAAACGCGAAGGAGGGTGTCTACAGAGAGCACCTCTCGCTAACATACATTCTCGCAAATAATACTTTTAGCAAGTTTAGCATTTTTAGTGAAATTTAATAGCACATGTGGAAAATTTGCAAATTACAATTTTAGTCAAAATGCATTATCAATTATTCATAAAAGGGATACTTTGACAGATTGAAAAAGTTTAATTATCATTTCTTTATTAATCGTTTTAAAATGTAATTAGTAAAAAAATGTAATTAGCTAACAGATCAATTAGTAAACTACTTTTTTAAACCTATAAAAGTTTGATAAGAAAAAAATATTCAGT
The DNA here is from genome assembly GCA_034620365.1 of Pegea sp. RAD2-039. Lineage (NCBI taxonomy): Eukaryota > Metazoa > Chordata > Thaliacea > Salpida > Salpidae > Pegea > Pegea sp. RAD2-039. The sequence continues at coordinate 840,504 of JAQGEQ010000225.1, forward strand.
TAAATGATAACAAAATTGACAGTAGAAAAAACAATCAATTTTAGATATCATTAAAAAAACAGATTTGTTTATACCAAAAGAAAAATTATTTTTTCACTTTTGTTAAAATAAAATTAATAAAAAAAACTTTTTAATAAAAAATTAACTAGATCAAAATACTTGTTTCTTCTATTTGTTAAAAACAGCCTAATAAAATATTATTTGATCTAAATAATCAGTTTCATTTAATTATCTTGAATAGGCTGTTTGGTGTCACCATAAAAAGTTTTATCAATTCCTTATGAAGCTCAATCAACTCTTTGTTATTAATCTATAAACTTTTAATACAAAACTCAATTTGATAGCTTTTATGAAGTTAAATACTTTATATATTTTATATTCAAAAACATGAAGTTTGTAAGGTTTTCAGCATCTAGTTTAACCACAAGCATAATCACTAGTAGTTGACCATAATATTTTCTGCTTTCTAGTTAGCTAGGTTTTCAGTGAATTTTTAATTCATAAGTTTTAAACAATTTTTCATCGGTTTTAAAAAATACTGAGACACTGATGAATTTTAAACTATTTTAAGTTTAACCTTTTTATTTGTTTTAAAATAACTTAAAACTTTGAAATAAATGTTTTAAAAACAAATCAATCAATATATTTGATCATAAATCAGATTATATTCGTCAGACTTAAATTACTAACTTTTGAATTCTTATTTTTCTAACTTTACATTTACAACGAAAAAGTATTAAAAATATAAATATCTAAATTAAAGATTATATTTATAATTGCTTGAGTTGAAATCTTTAGATATTAATTAAAATGTTAAAGTTATCCGATGAGACTTTATTTATATGATAATTGATAATAATTATGATGAGCGATCAGATACTAATCTGATAATTTAACAGTCAAACAACTAAAACATTATTATGAGCTTTAAAAGATTTGTAAAAATATTTCAGCTAAACCTTTTTATGAAGACTTAAATAAATATGTTCATACTAAATCTCTTAGGTAATATTAAAACTAATGTTGAAGGCATTTTACTCTAAGTTATCATAGCTCTTATACTGCGTAAACTTGTGATGCTTAACTAAATTTAAAACTTTTCTAACCCCTTTTTTCTAATAATATTGCTGACTTCCACTCTCTAGTGTTATCTACGACTTGTGCATTGTGCCCCAGCTAACCCTTACTACCAAAAAGCCTTTTTTATTTTATTCACTGTATTTGTGTAAGCCTGAAAACCTAAATCACTTGGTTAGTGACTGGCAAATGGGTTCTCTAAGCGATATAATTATTTTAAATCAAAACAACTAATATATCATGAAAAAGATCAAAAAATTATACAAGTTTTAAGAAACACCAGAATCACTTGTAAAGTAAGACATCAAATAACATCTTGCTCTTAAACAATTTAACTCGAAACTAAAAATTCTGGTGGAACTCCTTTTACTATTTATAGTTTTTCTGGTTAAAAAGTCTTGAAAAGTTTGATATATGAATAGCTGTTGAAGGAGAGATAAAAGATTATTTTGATTAGTTAGATTTTTAACTTGATGATTAAATCGGTTAAAGATATTAATTGATAGCTAAAAACTAGTTTAAATGGGCAAACTAAATTGTGTCGATAAAGAGGAAGTCAAGAATGGTTGCTATAAATAAGTTTCATGATTAAGAAGGTGTCACAGAACACTGGACTTTTATGTGAATCACTTGGATCCCATGTTCTCTAGTCTTCTTGTGTGATGATGTTTGCTACTTAATTTTCTAAAAATTTCACAAGTTTAAAAATTAACTAGACAAATTGAAGTTTCTAACTTAGCAGAAAATTTACCAGCATTAATTTATCCAAAAAAGATAATTAAAAAAATAAAGTGATTAGTTCCTTGGTATTTTTGCTTCTCATAAATTAGCTTGCTGATCACTAACCAGGTAACTTAGGCTTGCAAATATAATTAAAAGAAATTAAGAAAGGATAAATACTTAGTGAGACAGTCGCTATAAACCAATGCATGTAAAAATATAAGCTGGGGCACAATTAGACACAATTTGTCAACATTATTATAAAAAAGGGTTTCAACTTCAGTTCAGCATCACAACTTTACGTGGTATAAGCGCTGTTACCAAACATCTTTTGAATTATCAGTTCCTTGATTTTCTTCTGGTATTTCTACAATAAAATTTTTGAATTTCTTTGATGTTATTCCCTAACTGGAAATATTACTTTCCGCTGTTTTCGGATTTCTATTTCTTACTTCTTGAGTTTGGACTTGTTCTTAATTCTCTGATTTTTACAATTGCGCCGCTTCGTACTACAACGTCTATCAGGAAACACATTTTATTGCTTTTGTCTTCTACAACAATGTCTGGTCTATAGCTCTAATTTTTCAGTTGATTTTGCCTCTAAGAATTCGCTAGAAGCTTGTTAAAGATGTTTTTTGAAATATCTTATTCATATTTACAAAGCTCTACTGATTTTTCTTTTTACTTTTTTATGCTTTTGGACCAGACTAGTCAGAAGATGTTTCCAAGTAAGTGTTCCATCCAATCGTTGCGAGTTTTCTATTTTTATTCTTCTACTCTTTTTATGAAGTAGATGGACGACATCTACTTTTGGGTGGTCTACTCTTGAAATAGAGTTTTATCTTCGGTAAAACTCTTTGCGGAACTTTCCTTTATTTTTCTGCTTCCTAAATATTGGAAGTTTGTGTCTTGGTCTAAATCCTTGATTGATACATTTCCGTTAAGAAGAATGTTCTGTTGATTGTTGTCAGTAACTTTTACATATTTTTTAACACCACAAGTCATTCCTGTCTTTGCTGAATATGTGGGTGATGAACCGACTCTGGAGATATAACTCTGACAACAGTGTACAGAATAATAAGCGAGCAAAGGCTTCGCTGACTCGGACACGTACGTCGGATGGAAGACGGACAGATCCTAAATGATCTGTTATATGGGGAGCTACCAAAAGGCGAACACAATATCAGCCGTTCATATTTTCTCTGTAAGGTTGCAAGCGCGATATAAAATCGCTCAACATCACTATTAGCAACTGGGAAGATATCGCAGCGGATCGCCCTGAATGGCGCTCTCTACTCCGCAAATAACTGAAGAATAGAAAAGAAAAACCAACTTCAAAGAAATCCTAAACATTATCTTTTGACATCATTTCATACAGTTTCAGATCCGTGCATCTAATATTTTCATGAACTTTTTATTTATCTATATTTTAATTCGTCATTCTTATTCTAGTTGAGCTTTTGTAAACTTTTAGAACTTAAAGTAGACACAAAATTAGTGATTTTTATTCAATGTAAACAAAAGTCGTATGAGATGGCACGAGAACATGTTGAAAGAAGCAGGCTTCATCTAAATGAAATGAGAAAGTCTGCAGAAAATGAACACAAAACTCTTGAAGGCACACAACAGACGAGAAAAGAAAATAGTAGAAAAGTGAATAAATATTGTGTCAAGTGGTGATGGGATCTTCTTGATGATTCTGTGGAAGTTCGTGACCTGATAGAGGTTCTTGTTTGATGTTGATAGAATCTAATAAGTCAGATGTAACCGAAGGATCCACTTCTGATTCTATTTTCGGTGAATCGACAACAGGCTCATTTTTCACAACAACTGAAGAGTTTTCTTCTTCTTTTTCTTGTTTGATCTCAATTGTGTCTTTAATCATTGGAGGTTCTTGCTCTTTAATAGGAGTCTGAAAAGAAAGATTAGATCTCAACCGTCACTACATCATCACAACTCACCAGCAACGGAGACGAACTGTGGTCACCATGGCAACTTGGATGGAAGTTCAATCCTTCTACAGTGATACAATTACCAAATTGCCATTCTTCATCATTGTCGTTGTAAAAAGTGTTGAAGGATTCGTCACAAACGCGACATTTCTAGGAGAAGAAAAGATGAAGCGAGAAGGGGGCGAGGGGTTGGGTCACTCACGTCTTCACCCGGCCGACCCGTCAGCGCCACCTGGTGCTTCTTTTCTTCAACACGTTCATCTACTTGCTCACATTCCATTGGCTGTGAGGTGATTGCGTCTTCTGTGTTTTCCCAATGAATCCAATCCTACAATGAAGACATAAATGAAGAAACAGATCAGTCACTAGAGGGCGCTTACTGTTGCAGAGCTGTAGAACTGCTGATGAAGCGCGGCGCTTCCGTCTTTACCGCGACGATTGAGCCGGAAGTGCCAGTCGAGGTGCTGCGCGAAGCGATCGTTGTTCGAACTCAAGTAGCGACTTCCGCAGGTGTTGCACTGCTTGCCGGTGTATAAGCGCTTGATGACGTCATCACGTCGACTGTAAACAAGAGTTGGTGAGAAGCGCGTGATTATGACGTCATCGAAACTACAAACATTTTCAAATCGGATTCGAAAGTGATGAGAGGAATGTCGGTAACTTCAGAGTCGCTGTCGTCTGGCGACTGTGACGTCATCGGGTTGCTTTTTACAGCAGTAGTCTGTTGAAGTAATTGTTAGTTTCAAATCAAGTAGCTGAGCAGAAATGTTACTTCTTCGCTCTTTCGCGATGATGACGTCATAGAAGACGCGTTACTGATCATTCCTTTTGAAATAAGATCTTGAAGCAGCTTGTGAACATCAACCGGTTTTGGTTCGCTAATAGGAGCGCTCTTCGCTTCGATTGATTCATCTGCAAATAGCGATTGAGTGATGACGTCATTTCCGCACCAAATCAACTGACCTATGACGATGTCACGACGCGCCATCTCCGGATGTCGGCGTGTTTCGTCACTAGGTGGCAGTACTGAGTGATAGTGTAATACGTCATCAGTGCGTGGAGGCGGAAGAGGTCCTAAGTCGCGATGACGTAGGTCGGGGTGGTGGAAGTGGTCGGGGTGATGACGTAATCGCGGCGGGATGACGTCAGGACGATGAAGTGGATGATCTAAGCGTCGTAGATGAGGTGGCAAGTCAAAATGACGAGAAGCGATGACGTCATGTTGTGAGTGACGTCCCAGGTCAGCGTGGTGACGTGGTGGGTGATCATGGCGACGATGATGTGGAATTTCGGAATGATGACGTAATGCAGGATGGTCAAGATGATGACGAAGAGGTGGTTCGATATCAGGAGGATAAGTTGGATGAGGAATAAGATCAGGACTTCCGTGTGGATGTCCACGACGCGAAGGAAAGCGCATTGACGATGACGTCATCGGTGGTTCAGACAATTGATTAGATGGTTGATGAAATGGTGATGGTGGTCTTCGACGACTTTTGTGAGCTTCATCCATATAGTGACGTTCCTAGCAACAAGCAAATCGGTTGCTTAGTAACCAGCAACATCACAACAACATCAACTAACTCTTGCGCGAGGATGTAGACGTCCTCTAATTCCTCTCCGATCACCCCCATACATTTGAAGATTTCTTTTCCGGTCGTCAAGACAACCACGCGCGATCCCCATCACTGGATGCGGCGGGGAAGTCCCTTTCTCATCCACTCGACGTTTACGCCTGCATATAACACACGATATGAGACGTCATCATTGGTAAAGTTGTCACAAACCTTCGATCTTGATCCCATCGAATTTTACTCTCTATTCGCCAATCTTCGCTGTTTTCCGCAACTTTCGACTCTCTGTAGCGAGAAGAGTGTTTTGTGACGTCATGATCATCGAACCACTTACCTTGGATTGAAGCCGACTTTGAGATGGGTTTCATCTGTGGGTCGTTTAGGGTTCAAGTCATGATCCGTCTGTGGGTCACAATCGGGTCGTTTCGCGATTTCAACGTTTTTAACGACGGCCGAATGGTTGTCATGGTTACGAGCATCAGAAGACGAAGGACTCAATTTTTGAGATCCAGTTTCATCTTCAACAAGATATCTCTTCTTGAGAGGAAGAGGAGGAGACTTGAGTGGCTCACTACTAGTGGTGGTTTCCATGGCAACAGCTGTTTCGTCGTCATGTTTGTTGTCTTTAGAAGTCAGTATAGTAGAACGCTTTAGAGTTCGAACATGCTTCTCGTAAGCGAGTTGTTGTTGCTGGGCAACGCCGCCATTCATGTTTCTCGATTCCATTTCAGCGATGATAAATTCTTCGGGTTCTTCTGGTTTCCTAGCAACCATCGTATCCTTCACATCGCCATTCAACACTTTGTTTTTCACCAAACTCTTCTTACTAATCTTATCAGATCGCGCGGCTAGTTGCTTAGCAACCAGAGGCGGAGGTGGGTTCATTCGACGGACTTCATTCTTAATGGCGCGATTATTAGTTGGTCTAGAAGGTGGAAAGGCGTTTGGAACGCGAGAAACGCGATTGTTTGCGGTGGATTTAGGGTAAGGGTAAGGTCTCATCGGTTTCATCGAAGTCTCATCTCGTCTTCGAATCGGTCGTATCTTGTTGGTGTCTAAAGAAGATGAAAGAAGATAAAAGACGCGCGCGAATGGAGGAGAGAGGAGCACCTGTTGATGTTGAAGATGAACATCGAGTAGCGAGCTTTCTCATCACTTCGCGATGTTCAGATGACGACAAAATGCCTTTGCGTAGCAACCGATCAGCCTGGTTACGATCGCAAGCGTCAGATACACATCGCGAAATCATGACATCATCGCTCACTTTCTTTGTGATTTGTTGTCGCTTAGCGTCGTTAATCACAACTGCTGGTGTCGCGGTTGTGACGTCAACAACGCGACGCCTTTTTCGCTCTGATAATTGCTTGGCATCCACAATGACGTCATCATCAGGCTGAGGGGAGAAGCGCGCTTCTTCACCATTCGACGATCTACAAATTGAGACGAAACAGGTGATGATGACGTCATAAACGTGATGACACTTACCCTGGTGATGAAGAGTCCTGGTTACTAGTAGCAACGAGATCAACAACAGGTTTGCGCGCGAGTCTTGGATCCTTCTGTAAGCAGATATTAACAAACTGGTTGCTACTAGCAACAAGCGCGCGACTTACAGCTTGTGGAGGGGTAACGGTTCGTTCTCTCTTCACGCCTTTCACTTCGCGTTTAATCGCGGAATTTTTGTGGATTTTGTTGGAATTGGTTTTAGCATGGAATTGTTGGGAGGTTGATGCTTTTAATTTGTTGTTAGTAGCTTGTACTTGCTTCGGAGGATGTGATCGAGATGATATGACGTCACCGTCAGTTGGATTTGTTCCGATCACAGGATGTCGGATTGTTTTAAGTTTTTTAACTGTTGGTTGGGGTTCCTGAAGAGAATAATTTGTTGATGAAACTTCATGATGTCAAATATTGATTTGAAAACTTACAGATGATGAAGTGGTTCCTTGGATGGGGGGTTTCTCATCTGTAACATCAAATTAGAAATGAATATTTATGTTTCGAGTAAATAGTTTTAGTTACAAACCTGTAGATAATGTTTCTTGTATTTTACTATCTGAATTTACAGAAATATTTCCACTCTGCAAAAAGCAATTTCAAATAATTAACAAATTCTAATTGATTGGTTATCAGGTTTTGAAAAGTTACCAATTCATCTAGTTGCTGCTTCATTTTATCCATTTCTCGAAGTAGTTTATCTCGACGAAGTTCCAGAAGCTCATGTTCTTTTTGTTTAATTATAGTTTCAATTACATTGGAGTCATTACTCTATAAAGAAACATTGAAATGTTAGAGAAGTAGGAAATTGAGACTAGCACCTCAAAATCAGATTTAAAATTGAATAAATAATTTAGGTAAAAAGTGAATGTAGTTAAATGAAACTCACATTTACTGTTTTTGAAACAGAACTTGTAGAAACTGGTTCTTTGGTCTTACTCTGAAATTAGAAAAGATGTAATTAATATTTAAAAATCTTATAAATAATTAATTAGGTAGAAAATACAGTTATATAATTACTAAGTAAAATATAATATCATACTTTATCCCAAAATTTAGGATTGATATAGATCTTTGGTTTGGAGTTATCAATGAGTTGAGATGAAGCTTGTCTAACAGGCCAGTTTGGATCTAGTGAATTGATCACAACATCTAACTCATGAAGAATTGCTTGATCAATATGAGTGTCCCAAGTATTTCTTAGTTTAAATAAATGTGTTTTGACGTTGTCATCACTCTAAAAAATAAATTATTATTTTGTTGTTTTATAAATAAAATTCAAATAAATTATCATCAAAATGAATTTAAAGTTTGAACTTTTAATAAATATTTTCTTTTACTTACTTCTTGAAATGTTTGTTTAAAATTATTGACAAGATTTGAGCTAAACTGAGTTTTGTAAGCAGCACCAACGTTTTTGATAATTGAGTCAATCAAATAGAAAATGAGAAGTTTCTTCTTGGCTCTAACCTACATTAAAATGTTTCATAGTTTCTTATTACTTACACGAAATCTCCAACGGCTGTACATGATGAATTCACCATAAGTACAATTTTTAAGTTTAAATAAGTTATTTAAAAAACTAGACACTCACAAAACGAAACATGTGAGTGTCTAGGAAAATGCTTTTTAGATGAAAATTTAAAACAATTTCAAGTTTTATAACCATCTTTAGCTCCCATGTTTGAATTGTTGAAGCCAAGAAAGCGGTGATAAAATTTACAAACAAATGTAGCAAACGAAAATGATTAAAGTTTTTAAAACGTTGTACACAAAACACGTTGACGGTTTAATTAAAGTTTAAATCAGCATGAAAATAATCTCAGAAAGTTTATTGATTGTTTTGATGTAGAAATAAATTAAAGAAACATAATACAATATTGAAGTATCCATAAGTTTTTATTTTATTAAATTGAAAAAAATCTTTCTAGAAACCCCAAAATATAACTCATCAAATTTGCCTCTAAATCTTTTAGAAATCAATAACTTGATGTAAAAAAAAACAAAACAAAGCTGCATCTTTACTAAAAAATAGAAAAAATATATATATTTTCTTCTTCATAATTCACTAAAATTCTATCTATGCCTCTTTGTGCTACCTTAACTATTAGTCTATCTACAAAACATTTAATAAATTGCTGAAAACTCCAAAATAAAAACAAATATTATAAAAATACAATATAATATATCGATGTTATAGTAATTTTACTGAAGTCTTTTTACTCTTAACAACTTATAAGCACTCTTGAAAACCAAGCACAACATGTGTCTATAAGGACATGTTTTTCAGGCTCAGTTTTGCTGGTTGTTCAAGAATTTTTTAAAGGTCATGGTGCTAACTTGAAGCAACTAGCTTTGTGTCCACACAAAACATTTAGTCAGATGTCCTAAAAACTTGAAAATCAAAGTTTAAACACATTGCTAGATTGGATAATCTATTAATGAAAAGGTTTTTCTTGAAGTTTAAAATAATTTCTGATATAATCTTATGTTATAATTCCAAGTGTAGTTTCTTTCTTTATATTTCCAGCTACTTATATTCTCTATACTTTTTATGATTGTTGAAACTATATTTCTAATCTTTTTGCTGTGATACTTCAGTTAAACATAAAATGCTTAATTGAAGTCTGAAATAACAAGCTATCTGTCTAATACAACATGCACATATACAATATTGATTTTAATATAAACTGACTTCTTGATAAAAGCAAAACATTAAGTAATTGAAAGATAATCATGCAAAGATTATAAAGAATTTGTTATTCATCAAAAACAGTACACAGTATAGTTCAACAAAGAAATATGATTAGAATAAATTAATATAAATAAGATTTATATAAAAACTAAACAGGGTTTAATACAAATTAAGCCTAATATAGTAATATAAAAAAATTAAACTAACTACATAAAATTTTATTGCTTCAACTATTAGTAATGGTCATAAAAATATTTATAAAAATTATTTTAGAGTAAAAAATATTCATAATTACTCTTTAAGATCATTTTCAAATTTATAATTTGTGAAGTAAGATTTTTATTTTAAACTTCATTAGGCAAGAAATAAAAAATCTTTATGATGGAAAATCTTATGCATCAATGTTTATTATTAAAAACTTTAGGTAATAAGTTAAGATAGAAGCATGGAATTTTAGTCTAAATAATATAGTTAAATGCAAGAATATAAAAAATAAATAAAAATAGTGACCTCAAGTAACCGTGTTTCAATCAAAGAAACTATTCTATCAGCATACTGATTATTTTCTTGTGCCAGAATGGTGAGCATGTCAATAAGTGGCTTAGAGTTGACACTAAGCTCTTGAAGAGAACGACGATATTCTTCTATAACTCCTTCCATGTCAGAGTAGTTGATGTTATCACACAATTTCAATCAAAGAAAATAATATACCCTAACAATCTGAAAAACTTATACCTAGTATTGTTTTAAATCAATTATAAATTTCACATAAAAAACTGTAAGATAATAAACTAATTTAGAAACTTATCATATATTTTTGAAGATATATATAAATAACTAAAATAATATGTTAGGGTTTATAAAAATGTGCTGTTGAAAACAAAGTAAAAAACAGTGAACAGTAAATAATTACAGTTTTTAAGGGTTTCTTTCTTTTCTTTAATGTTAGATCTACAATAAAATAATAAATATTATAATTATAAATATAATAAATCAATATACTAAATTAATTTACTAAATTAATATAATATATAAACATAATTATAACCTTGGAGGTATTAATAAATAAAAGTTTATATAAATAAGTAGTTACACAGAAATTAACCTTAATAACTAAAGCTAATCATCAAATAAATACATAAAATAAAAAACTAAATAAAATTATGCTTCTAATTTACAGATTAATCATATCTCTTCATCATGACCTGGTATAACTTTTTGTTCAATATAATAAATCTTAAAGAATAATATTACTTTGACCAATAACTTACTAGTTTTATTGTAAATATATGGAGATAATTAATGAGAAAAATGATCAGACTTATAAATAAAATCAAATATTACAAGTCATAAATTGATTACTCCAACAATTTTAAATTAGGTTTATAACAATATATAATTTATGTTATAGATAATACAGTTCTATAATAAAGAAAATTAAGATGAAGCTATAAACAAACACATGAATAATATTATATACTTAATACACTACATATGATATAGAAATAAAACATTTATGAAATAATAAGAGATAACTTTTTATATAAAAATATTTAATTCATAAATGGCAAAAAATAAAGCATTTTCAAATAAATAATCAAAATAAGTTTCATCAGAAAACATCTAACTATTTTTCTTCAGAAAGTTTTTTTTTTCTAAATAAAAATTTAATAAGCTTAAAATACAAGTATATACATTCTAGTAAAATGCATAATACTAACAAAAAATGCAATTGATCAAAAATTCATTAGTTATAAACCAAACAATTTATTATAATAAATAATTTCAGATAAAAATAAAAGAAGTATATGCTCTTTTACACCATAATGTAAAATTTTCTTAGTAATAATAGCACTACAAATAATTTGTTAACAAAATGTAAAATAAATATTAATATACATAATATAATTAACACAAAAGAAAACTTATGTTTATTCCTATGTTTTTATATATGCATAAGTACTATAATTATAACTAAATATCATATATTATCAACTAGAGATAATAAACCAATTATTTCAAAACTAAAAAACCAATAAAATATTTTCTAACATTAATTGCTTATTACTAGTAATTTTATATTTGAAATAATCAAATCAATATCTTTAAAAACTAATAGTTCAACTTACACATATACTTACATATATGCACATCTATTTCAAAAAACCAACAATTTTTAACTAGTTTTAAAACAAATTTTATAGCTTATATTCTAAAGTATAAAAAATATATAATAAAAAATCACAGCTTCTGTCATTTCAAATTGGAAGTTGTGAGAATATTTAAATCTTATTAGATTTATTTATAATAAATGTGAAGGAGGGTGCCTGAAAAGAGTACCTCTCCCTAACACACATTCTCACAAATAAAATTATATAAAATGATAAATTATACAAATAAATATTTTTAAAATAACATACAAAGAAAAATTAAATTATTGATTTCTGTTATAAAAAATATCAGTTCTTCATAAACACAAAATATAATTCAATATACCAGCTTACCACTAGTTTAAAAACTGAATTGAAATGGACTTTTCAATTTTCAATAAATAAATAAGTATAAATTAAATTAAATAGAAATAAACATTCACTTTCAACCTTGTAAATAAAAATTCATCTAAGGAAGATAAAAGAGGTCACATAAATGCATCTTTAAAATTTTATTGATGTTCAACATAAAACACAGCTAAAGTCACAATACTTCCTAACAGTTTACTAAATTACAAGTTTAAATCTGATCATATTTTAGTATATAAGCTAATTTTTTAGTAGTTTTCTTAACGGGTGAAGAATAGAGAAATTAAAAAAGAATTTTAAAAGTAGTAAAGTATTGTTTCGTTTGGAAAAACTTTTAATGTTGAATAAAAAACGAAACTCTGCATTACAGTAAAATAAATGATTTTAAAACAATAATAGTAAAATAGCGATAAACTCAGATTGATAAGCAGCTATTTAAAAACCCATCACAATACACTTAACAGTCTACTACTTTGAAACAAAAAACCATTAAAGTATACCAAAACGACCAGAACTAGCCACTCCATTCAGCAATGGAAACAGAAGGGGAAGTAAATACACGAAGGAGGGTGAGGACTACAAAAGTCTGAAGGCCTAGAAACCCGATTGGTTTGTTTTAGTCTTATGACAAAACTACATCACGTGACAAATTTTTTGACCAATTAAAATGTTTTCCTATATTGCGAAGCATTTTGTATAAATATATGAAATTAAAAATATTAAAATTATATTACAAAACAAAATTAAATAAAAACTCTTAAAAAATAGTGTCATAATCGTTATACATTTAACAATACAGGTATAAGGCTGTTAGATTACTTTATTTTTCAACTTTGAGATAGCGAAATAAATTAAACAAAAATAATGTCAATATATTAGAGAACATAATATAATCGTTTAATCTATTTCTTTTACAGGGATTTTTAGGTGAATGGAAAAATGGGTGAAAGAGTTGGATAAAATGCATCTAAAATATAAAAAAGGTTAGAGCTGAAACCAAAGTAACATCAGTCTGGTTTTAATTCATTCTATTTGAATAAGGTTATTCAGGTTATAGGTTATTAGGATAACAAATTTATTCTGATACTGCTTATAAGCTTTGATAAAACTGTTTTCAGTAAAGGATTTGTATATTTTTTGTGATCATATCTGGATTAGAAATCAATTTGGACTTTTTATCATCTTCAATTTCTATATACTCTATTTGAATAACTGCTAATAAGCTGTGATTAAGTTTTGTGGTGTATTTATTTATTATATATTATTAACTTGGTATATTTATTTATATATTTATTTATATACATATCACATACATTTATCTGACTTATAAATTTCATACTTTGGTGGGAGTTACTAAAAATCTATCATGGAAACTATGGTAGATACAAATGGCAGGACCTTGCGGTCAAAAGCTCCAAAAAACCCAAGCAAACCAAGTTCTTCAAAACAAGCTTGCAATGGCAATTGCCAAGCTTGTAACAAAACTTGCTCTGGTGAAGATATGGCTATAGATTGCATCAAATGCCTCTCTAGGTTTCACCTCACTTGTAGTGATGGGAATAAAAAATTATATGATATATTTGAAAATAATAAAATGCAGCAAGTGGGATTTTGTTGGTCCTGCATTAAATGTAGATCTATGGACAAAACAACTACCTCGTCCAACACTAACAAAAGCCTATTGTCCGACATCAGCAATACCATATCCACTGAATTGGCCAAATTAAAATCCGAAATTGGCAACGATGTTGCCAAAATCAATGAAAAGATTTCTATCTTATCCAAATCTATGGGTGAACTGGATGCCTCCACAAAGAAGCCTCTCACATGGGCCTCAGTTGTTGGTAATTCTGGATCCGAAAAAAATACTAGCGTGGTGCAACTTCTTGCCAAAAAGGTTACTGACACGCACAAAAAACTTACTCTGGACCGGGAGGATAGAGAAAACAATGTCATCATCTTTGGTGTCTCTGAGACTGATAAAGACGATGACATCAAGACTTTTAATCAAATGAGCACTCAAAGCCTTGGTTTTGTGGACGCTCCAAAAGTTTCAATGACCAGACTCATTTTCATTGAAGACCTCATCAGAAGACTAATAACAGTAGACAATGTCAGTGTGTTTGTGTATGCAGACGACATCAAGCTATTATCTGGTTCTCACTCAAAACTCCAAACTACACCAAATATTGTAGAAAACTGGTCTGCGAATTGGCAACTTAAAATCCAGCCAACAAAGTCTGAAGTTATAACATTCTCCCGTAAGCCAGCTGCCAACTTCAGCAACCAATACTACATCAATGGATCTATTATTGAACGAGTATCCTCAGTCATAGACCTCGGCATTACTCTGACATCTGACTTCAAATGGCACAGTTATGTTTCCAGAATCTTTGGAAAATCTATCAAGCTTGTCCACCTCATCATAAAGACTTTTAATTCTAAAGATCCATGGTTTTACGTCAACCTTTTCAAACTGTACATACGCCCTATTCTTGAATACAATGTCAGTGCATGGATGCCATATCAAGTTGGAGATATCAGAAAAATGGAATCTGTTCAGGCAACATTTACGAGATTGGTTTGCAAGAAACTTAATATCAAATACGAGAGTTATAAGCATCGTCTCAGCTTCTTCAATCTAGATACTTTGGAAATCCGAAGAATTAAATACGACCTTATTCTGATTTTTAAAATTATTCACAGCCTAATTGATCTTCAGTTTGATGACTTTTTCTCCATTAGTCCCTCCCTCAATTTATATCAACTTAGAAGACATAAATTACATCTTAATAGGCCCACTCCACCAGCTACGTTAACCAGATTAAGTTTTTTCTCATACCGCACAATCAGTACATGGAACAATCTGCCATCAGAGATTGTCATGTCAAAATCACTTGTGTTGTTCAAGAAAAAGCTGAATTTTTATAATATCGCCAACATTGCCATTTCTAAACTGTGAATTTTTCTCTTTTACAATACTATGATTCTGTGCAATTCTTCACTGTCATATGCTTTTTCGTTTACACGTCAAATAGATCTAATTTGTGAGAATGTGTGTTAGCGAGAGGTGCTCTCTTTAGGCACCCTCCTTCACATTTATTGTAATAAATAAATAATATAAATGAAGATAATAGCATCCCAGTAAAATGTTCTTTATAAAGCTTTTGTAAAAGAATTACAAGATATTCAGATAAACGTCAAAACCACAAACAAATTCTAAATAATCTTAAGAAAGGGCTGGTAATTACGACCATTGAACTTATAGCTGGACAAAACATATTTCTATATTATTACAAAAAAAGCAAAAGAGGGTGCTTGAAAAGAGCATCCCTCGCTAGCACGCATTCTCACAAATAATATTATGTATAACAGGTTGTATATTTTATTCAAATAGGCTGACGTGGAGAGTGGAATGCTGCTGTATTGGTAACAACTGGATCTCCATAACTTCTGCCCTAGCATATATATGCATTCATATATGAGGTATATATATATATCTGTTAGCTGACACAGGCCACAAATAAATTAACAGTTCGTACTATTGTAAATCGCATGTTCTTCAGTTCTACAGATAACTTCCATACATATGGTCCTTGAAACTGGCTTGTAGTTAAGTGCAGTGTGTGTAGGACCGTTTTTCTGAATAGGATTAATGATAGCTTTCTTCCTAACGTTTAGTAGCTCCTATTTGCCTTGATATTAAAGGGAAGAGATAAAGGTAGTAGGGGTGTTAGAAACTGATGATTAAAAAAAGATAAGGCCTTAGTTATCATATCGACCGTTAAGTCAAGATGTATCAACTTAGATACATTTATAAGAATGTTGGAGTAGGAAAGGGAAGTATTTGGGATCTCGGCTTAAGCTTGTGATTTATGAAGCTAAAAAACGTTTTCTTGATAGGTGAAGATAAGACTGCACTTTCTCTTCCTAAATGGAAATTGGAAATATTTTTCTTGTAAACTATACAAAGATCTTTGTACAGAGATTTTATGAAAAAGCTTTAGTTTGTTTGTTTAAGAGGTTTTGCAAATGTTTTAAATTCTTTAAATATTTGGGCAAATGTGGTTTCTTGTTGACTAGAAAAAAAGGTATGAACTTTTCAATCGAATCTTTAACGATGTTAATAAGTCTTGAGTTAATAGTAATGATGTCTTCAATAGAGTTGAAAACAGAAATCAAGTCAACATCTGATAGAAACTTGTTGGTACCATTAGTGGCGAAGCGGTTGCTACACCTACCTTCTAGCTAGGAAGTACCGGGTTCGACCCCAGGTGGAGACATATAAAACTCCTGAGAAAAACCATAAAAAACTCATGAGAATGTGTGTTAGTGAGATGTGCTCTCTTTAGGCACCCTCCTTCGCATTTATATATATATATAAATAAATAAATTATAATTTCCACAGTAAAAATTCCTTTTGTTTGAAGTTTTGAAGTTCATAGAAAAAGTTTGATGAAACTTGAATTCAATCATGTTATGATCGCATGTCGGAGCAAAAGGTTCTTTTTGATCAATATGAAAAATATTCTCAGGTTTTGATGTCATAAGAAGATCCAAAGTATTACCACTAACTTGGGTTAAAAAAGTAATCATCTGAGATAGATTATTGGTATTGAGGAAGCTTACAAAGGCATGACTTAAAATTATTAATTTTAAATTATTAAAAAAAGTAATAAATAAAATGATTATTAGGTGAAGCTTACATTTCGTAGCATGAAAACTTTTATCTAGAATAAAGTTTTTTTTATTAGCAGGTTATTACAGCTATTAGAAAATTGTTAAATTGTTTTCTTAAAACCTTTGAAGTGTTTTATAGATTATTTACACAAAAACAGATGTTACTAACGAGTAGGGCTTCAGATATATAAAAAAACTTAGGCAACAGTATAAAAATATATTAGGAAATCAAAGGCACCACCGAGAGTCGAACTCGGGATCTCCTGTTTACTAGACAGGCGCTTTAACCAACTAAGCCATGGCGCCGGTGAAAGAGGCCTTCAAAACCATATTTGTAAATTTGATATAAAAGCAAATTATAAAAGTAAAAGGGACTGCTTCAGCTGAGAAAGGTCCTGCTGAATGTAGTATGAATGATGATGTTAAAAACGAAGCAAGATGCAGTGAGATACAAAATAAACTTTTTTAGGGTTTATTCTTTTTCCTATAGCTGTTTGTTTAGTAGAGAGTGCCATTTGGAGCAATTGTAGTAAAAATTAATAAACAGAAAGTATATAAAAAGAGGCACCACCGAGAGTCGAACTCGGGATCTCCTGTTTACTAGACAGGCGCTTTAACCAACTAAGCCATGGCGCCACGTGTTCGTAACTCAGTCTCAATAATGATATTATATATTTAAAATTGTTATTTCGTAATATAAACAAACCGATTTTATTTCACAGATGTAAGTTTAACTATTTTCTAGTTCCAATTATTTTCTTAACTTTAAAATCTTTAAAAATTAAATGAAATAAGAATAATCAAATGATGATTATAGAAACGTTAATATACTCAAATAGCTGTTGTCATCAAAAATCCTCTCATAATTGTTTAGTTGTTAAAATTTTTTATAAAACCTATTGTAAAATGTCATAGAAATTGTAAATATTTTATCTGAAATCTAAAACTGTTTGAAATGATTTAAATTTAAACATCCTGTTTGATGTAAGAGGTAGAAAATTGACTTTTTGAGACTTAACGACAAAATATTTCTCGTATAGTTTAGTTTATTGCTTGTAAATAATTGAGTAAAAATCAGTCTTTTGTCTTTAGCTTTAATTAGTGCAACAATTTCTAGAAGTTAAATTATGCTCTAATCGGTTCTAAACACAACAAGTTACTGTATAATAAGTAGGCTAGTCTTGCTTGGGTTTGACATGGAATAGAAGAGGAACGTTTACAAACTCACTACCGTTTTGAATGACATATCTTGCCATGGAAACAGTTACACAACCCCACAGACCAACTAATGACATTTGCTTCGCGAAGCCAGCAGCTGATTGAAAATAAAACATAATAAAAAGAGAAAAAATCAAATAGGATAGTCCAATGATTGGTAATCGATGCTGAGGCTTCGCGAATGGTGAATTAGTTTGGTCCACAACTACATAGTTGCCCAGCAGCAAGTCGATGGAATCCTGTAGACGATAGAAGTTAGTGATGAGAATTAGTAGAAAAATAACAAACTTGTCGAAAGCCATCGTGGAAATTATTCTTCCAATATCTAATAGCGGAGTTGTAACCATCTCGAAGCATACCACGGAATGTTCGTTTACCAGTTCGGGTGAAATCGGTTTTCAGCGCGCCTGTACCAGCGTATTGAATCGAACAGAAATCAGCATTATCAGCCCACATGTTCTTCATCGTCAGATCCAATTCATACTAACAACAAAGAAGCTGTTGCTAGGGAAACGATGATGGTTGCTAAGTAGTACCTGGTCCTCTATGTGCTCATAAGTGCTGATAATTCCCAATTGAACCAGTTGGCTGAGTAAGGACTTACGGGCAATTAGTGATTGGACCACATTAGTTCTGTCTAAGCAGTCCATACAATTGGTCCGAAACACACCAGTCTGTCTCATCAAAACCTTCGAACCTCTTGCCTGTCATTGAACATCGAGTAGTTGCTAAGCAACAAGCTACATCTTCAACTTACCATCATGAAATATGCAAATTCTGATTGAGCAAGTTCAATCTTATCCATGAGAATATGCAAATTATGCCACTTGTTCCTTCCACAGTGATGATGAAAATCAAAAGCTTCGTAGCCTACTTTACTTCCATCTCTCATCGAATTTACAGCGTTCTGAAACTCGCGCGCTAACACGTTCTCACTCCCGTGTTGATTCACCAAATTCAGAGCATACTAGATGAAGATCGTGATAAGATTTTACCACCTGGTGGCGTTCTCACCTGTTTTCCATAAATTAAAGATTGTGAATCAAAATGTCTTTCAAATAATTGCAGATGTTTAGAAGGATCTTCATCTAATTGAAGAGCTGGCTTGTATCTAAAATAGTTGATTAAATCAAAAATATCTGATCAAGTGATGAAACTAACTTGATGTTGGGTCGTTGTGACCAAATAAGTGGTATAGAACCTCTGGTTTGGACCACACTACAAGTGTACTGACCATAAGTAACAATTTGTTCAGTTTCCACAAAGTTAGCCACGTTTCCTGATTGGTCCACACCCCTCACGTTGTATCGCGTTCCCGCGCGATGAGTAGAACGCCGTGAGATAAGAGCAAGGTCGAAAGTGCGACCGTTCACGAAGCAAGAGACAATTTTGATGAAACCATGCATAATTGGTAAAGTAAACAGTTGAAGTTGAGGCTGTTCAATGAAACTCTGTAATCCAAATAAGTTCCATACAAATCTGAAATTTGGCGGGCTTACAACACTTTCAAGTCCGCCAATTCAGAGTTTACCTCTGATCTGCTCGAGCACATAAACCATCGTTAAAGAATTCACTATCAACAGTTTCCAACCTCTGCATGGTATGAGTAAGATCGAATGAAGTGGAATAGTAGAAGCTTTCAGTATTCAAACTCTCTTGTAACATCGATTGAAATGTTTCTAAATCAAATTTCTGTAAATTCAAAATGTTATTACTTTATGAACAAGTTGAAATTATTCAACCTGGCTTTGAGTAAGATGAATTAAGGACTTCTGGTAAGGAATCACTTCAAATTTGAGAACTTTCCAAATTGAATGTCCATTTAGAACGCCCACAAGAGACCTATCAGTCACTACAATCAGGTTTGGTCCATTTATGAGACTGATTATACCAAAAATGCCAAAAATTTCCTTTTAAATATAATATTTAATAAGTTTAAATAAAAATGTTTAAAATAGATATACCAGAAAGAAATAAAAAAGAATATTTAATGAAAGTTATGATTGATATGAAGTACATCTATTATTTACATATTTGAATTTATTCAATGATATTCTATCTATAAACAGTAATTATAATTATCTATTTTATTTAATACTTTATGGTTACAGCTCTTAAAGCTAACATATAACAATATAACTGCAAAAAAAAAGTCTCATATAATATAGTTCAAAATATAAAAAGTAAATGAAAGTTTTAAAATTATATAATTATTTATTTGTATTTCTTAAATCAAACTAAATAATAAATCATTTTTAAACATAATTGTTAATTAATTAAAAAGCAATTCAAGTGATTCTAATAGATAAATAAAAATATATAACAAACCTTTTTAGGTATAAGACATTAAAAGTTATACAAACTATAAAAATAATTAAATAATTACTAAAATATATCAAACTAACAATAGTAAACCTTTATAATAAGTAGAAATACTAATTATACCTTGCATTCGGTTATGGATGGTGGAATATCAAACTTATTATTCTTTAATTGAATATCAAAATTAATTCTATTTATAAGCAACAAATTGTTTAAATTTCCAGTTAAAGGCTCAAAATAAAAACAATCATTTGTAATATGCAATCGAATGTGATCACAAACCAGACTCATGCTTTCATATTTTTCAGCCATCTAAAAACAAATATTTTTAAAAGATTAAAAGCTAGAAAAAAAAGGATTAAAATAATCAAAAACTTATAAACTGATATCTGTTTCAAAAAATGGTAATAATTTTTTTGATTATAACTTCACTGAACAAAGTTTTAGTAAAATAATATTATATCAACTTTGGTAAAAAAATTAATACACAACAAGTTTTAGAAAGTTTAATAATTAATTTCGCTTTACATTATTTCAAAAATTTAATATTATTTTTTTATATTTTTTAAAATTTTAAGATAAGATTAGTAAAAAAATGAAAAGACAACTAACTATATTAACCATAAATCAAAGTATCAAATCTAAAAAAATATGTTTTCAAATAACCTTCAAATTTATAATGTATTCATAACAATGTACATTTAGCAAAAAAATAAGACTTTCTATGAAAACTTTTTATTTCATAATTAAACAAATTAAATAATTTTTATTAGGAATTAGAAACTTATTCAAAAGGAAATTAATTTCCAAAAGAAAATAATTTCTTTTTAAGTTTTCAAATTCAAAATATTTTAATAAAGTCGCAAAAAATCAATAATAACAATAACATCAAATAACAGAGCTTTATAATATTTAAAGAAATTTTTGGCTTTTCTGTAATGAGACTATAAAAGTACTTAATAAAACAAGGTTTTAAAATTTACTAAAATTATTTTGTTTAATAAATAAAAAAACAAATATGCAAATTAGTGAAGAGAAATAAAGCTGAGCATTTTATTGTTTTACTTTTCAGAAAATTGTTCTATGTGGCAGCAATTATGTAAAAAAAAAGAATTTTTGGGTTGATAGAAATTATTTCATATATTATTATATAAAATGTTCACCTTATGTTGTAGCGTAAGAATAACTTTGATTTGTAGACCAATAACCCTGGCTATCACTAAAAGGGGAACTAATAAAGCAAGACACAGTGAAATGCAAAAGAAAAACATTTTAGGGTTTCCTTCTTCTTTTATAGATGCACTGACATTGTATTCAAGAACTGGACGTATGCACAATTTGAAGAGGTAAAACCATTTTTACCATTACAGTAGAATGAAACACCGGAGTATTTATTTATTGATATCAAAATAGATACTAAACTTTTTATTTTCACTAATGTTGTATAAGATAATTCTTTCAACGTTAAAACTTATATGAAAGTAAAAGTTTTCCAGCTTGCATCTTCAAGAATACTATTTCAATTGTTTCTAAAATAAATCACCACTAATGATCAAGTAATGTTATATTTGAATTTTGATTTTACAATTCAGCTAAATATAACATTTTATTCAAATAAAGTTATTAATTATTGGAACACTGCTTATAAGTTGTGATAAAATGATTATTAGTAAGTCATTTGTATATTATTTGCGATAGATTATTCTATCTGGACAAGAAATCGTTTCAAACTTTTTTAGTTTGGTTACATTAAAATTTTTTCATAAAATTAAAAATTATAGTGATGCTAAATAAAAGTGAAAAAATCTTACGTTCCAGTATACAGAAAACAGCGTATCAAGCTGTAATATTTTTATAATTTGACCACAAAAGCTTTTACTTCTTGAATACCTAATAGAGCCCAAGATCTTTTTGATTTAGGTTGTTTATATATGTAACAATCTAGCTAAATTGAGTCTTAATTGTTTACAAAATTTCCAGTTTTATTGGATAAAATTTAGATATAAAATGTTAAAATAAATAAATAAATAAATATAAATAAATATGTGAAATAATGTTAAGAACAGTATCAACAATTTATCTGAAACTTTTTCTAGAATTGTTTTTACCTTCAGTGATGAAGTCAAAAAAAGTTTTAAAATCTTCATCAGTTTAAACAGATAATTTCAAAACTTCAATCCTAAACAAATTAAGTGATCTAGATATCTTTCTAACAGTTTAAATAACAAAACTTTAAGAAGTCACAGATAAAAATACATTTGATGAGTTTTGCTCTTAAGCTAGTTTATTCTTTGATGATTAAAGCATGAAGTATCTAAATAGAAGCATCTTTAAATAATCTAGAACATGCTGCTGAAGAGATAAGCAAGAGATGCTGACAATCCAATCAAAAGAAGACTAGATTTGGCTCCAGTACTTCCGTTGCAGTAATCTGAAAATAAGGATAATGATTATCAATGAGTAAGATTTTCAAGGATTTTTTTTAAATCTTACTTGAACTACAGCAGCTTTGACTAACAGCTCCTTCAATCTCAGGTATGTAGTCGCATTCATCTTTAGTTGCACATCTCTTTGTCGGTACATCATTAACTATGAAAATATTTGATGTTGAAGATGCTGTTTTGGATAACTACAAAAAAATGTTAGTTTGATTTACCAGATACAGTAAGACAAACATTCTGGTTGCTTGAGCAAGTAGTGGTTTCCATGTTTTTACAACTGTCTCCTTCACAAGTATAACATTTCAATGAAGAAACTGAAATAAAGATTTGTTACCTGCAAGATTTATTTCTACAAACGTAGTTTACATTCATACCTTCATTGATGATTAAAGCAGAAGTCAAAACCAAAATGAAAATATTTTTCATATTCTTTAGTAAACTGTAAAAATAACTTGACAAGAAAATCTAAAAACAGTATTTTGAGATAGCAGCAAAATTATAAAAGCTATGTTTGGTATAATTAGTTTAAAAAAGAAGCTCTTACTGATATGATAAAAAAATTCTCTTATCTATTGTACAATTGAAAAATTGATTTATATAAACAAATGATAATAAAATGTTTAATATATCATAAAGGATTTTATAGATCAATACATACTCTTCGTCTGATTTTATTATTCTTTTACTTGTTATTTTAAAACATGCATAAGTAATATTTAACTTGTTCAAATAATTTTTATCTCATATGAGATCTATAGTTTCTATCTATCTTTCCAATTAGTTATTTTATGTTTGGTAAATTAGTTTAATCAACTGACACTTTTTTATGACTACAATGGGTTAAAAATAAAATTTAGTATTTAGAATCACTTTCTAGGCCTAAACTAATAATTACCTGCTAAAATGTAACCAATAAATCCTACCCTTTTCTTTCTAACAAGTTTATCCTTGCAAATTTGTAGTTAATGAAAAAAATGTTTTTAAATAGGGTTCTTAAACTTAAAAACATAATAATAGAAAATAACATATAAAGCAACCAATTTTGAAATCATCTTATAACCTATTTAATTTAAAAATGGTAAGTAAATCTACATAATAAATAATCTAACTCATCATAGCTAACACTAAACTTAAAACTCATTACAATATAAAAACTTTTTCTTATGAATATCCTTTTTTTGAATGACATCATAAATTGAAGAAAACATTACCATATTTGGGCAACAGGGAAAATTTTGCAACTTGTTACCAATAATAAAACCTTATCAAAGCTATTAAAATTGAAATGGTAATTGTAAAGTTTAACAAGAATATCTTGAACACTTTTGAAGTTATTAAGGTAATGTCCTACAACACTTTTTTCTTAATTGTTAGAAATTAACCCTGATAATTATAAGAAATCATTTTTCATCTCAATGTTTACCTATTGTATATCATACATTATGCATAATATCAAACACATTTATTTGTTAATTAGATTATATTACTAATTGTTAAAATATCTATTTAAAATATATATATTGATGCCATTATAAAATAATGCCGATAAAAAATCACCAATCACTGTCCTTTTTTGTTGCTAACCGTCATTAACTAAACGTCAATATCTCGAGATGTATAGGTACTCTACAAACAAGAAGAGGCGACGAAGAGTTAATATAAAAATCCTTACTAAGAGCAGGGTGCAGGTGCTCCAAGACTTTTGTCAACTATAACTTTAAAAGTTCTTAAAATCTCTAAGGAACGTTTTTAATCAAAAATACTCTTAATAACAGAAATTGACTTCAGTTTAACCTAAAGTTTTCTTAAAGGAAAACTGCTAAGATATGAATAAAATATTTTATCAAGATTTTGAAGTTTAAAGTTTAGAAATAAAAACTGTTTTTGAATAATACTTATTTCATTGATAATCTTATTTGGTTAGAAGCGATAAATAAATCTAACAAAATTGTTACTGATCTAAATTATCTTGTTGCAATAAACTTTAAGTTTAACTTTTAACATGAAATATTTGATAGGTATTTTTATACTAAACATACGAATTACTTTGTAAAATTGACTTAGTCAATAATACATCAGTTTTAAAAGACAAACTTGATAAAGAAACTGTTTTATCTATCAGCTGTTGGATAATTTTCTGGAAATTATTTTAATAATTTTTAGTTATCATCGTGTTTAAAAATTCATTGATACTATTTTTAATTCGTAAAATAGTTAAATACATTATTATTATACAAAATTATTATTTTAATAATGAAAAAGAATGAAATTTGATGAAAACGATTGAATAATTTAAAACCTAAATCTAAGAAATCAATTGAATGTTTTGTATTTTTTGAAAATTATTCGAAGAAGCTTTATGTTATCAATTAACTCAAAGTAAAATTGAAGACAAAAAATATTTCTTAAAATTTGCAAATTTGACTAAAATTGCAAAGCATGGTATGTGATAAAACAAATCAGTTTGTTTGAAACTCAAAGTTTGTAAACTTATTTTTCAACAAGTTAGATTTTAGGCATCGTACACTTAAACATTTTTCAGTCACAACATTACTCTCTGTTAACAATTGGATATATTTTGACAATTTTTTATTCAGGTTTATCAAAAGATAAGTCTTATGTACATGATTTCATAACTATATAATATTTAAACTATATTATAAAATTATCATTTTTACTATATAATAAAGTTATAATTTATACTATACTATAATATTACAAAATCTTATAAACTATCTACACCACACATAAATATTTAGATCTATCTGTATAAAAAAGTCATGACTATATAATTTTGATATTTTATATAATATAAATAATATTTTATATTAAATAATGTATTTCCTTTAACTAAATTATATCAAAGTTTTAATGGTTGAAGTATAACAAGTTAATGGTTACAACAAATATCAACCGAATAAAAAACTATGTATACTGAATACTTCAATTTGATTTAAAAAATCTTTTAACAACTGAAAAATTCAAACATAAATTGGCAATTATATCACAATTCATTCTTATGCAAGTTCTTAAAATAACTTAAATGATAATTGTGACAAAAATATCATATTAAAGACTGAAAAAAATTGAATTAAATCAAACCTAAAAATACAATTCCAATTTCAAATAATTTAACTGTAATCAAATTAAATTAACTAGCTTTTAAGTATGATAAAATAAGAATTTGGTTCAAATTGATCTAATATTCTAATTCATATACAACTTTGAATATACAAACTTGATAAGAAATTATTCAAGCTTATCATGCTGAAATAATTTTATAATTTGACCACAAAAGCTTTTACTTCTTGGATATCTAATAGTGCCAAAGACCTTTTTGATTTAGGTTGTTTATATATGTAACAATCTAGCTAAATTGGGTCTTAATTGTTTACAAAATTTCCAGATTTATTGGATAAAATTTGGATATAAAATATTAATATAAATAAATATAAATAAATATGTGAAATAATATTTAAGAACAGTATCAACAATTTATCTGAAACTTTTTCTAGAATTGTTTTTACCTTCAGTGATGAAGTCAAAAAAAGTTTTAAAATCTTCATCAGTTTAAACAGATAATTTCAAAACTTCAATCCTAAACAAATTAAGTGATCTAGATATCTTTCTAACAGTTTAAATAACAAAACTTTAAGAAGTCACAGATAAAAATACATTTGATGAGTTTTGCTCTTAGGCTAGTTTATTCTTTGATGATTAAAGCATGAAGTATCTAAATAGAAGCATCTTTAAATAATCTAGAACATGCTGCTGAAGAGATAAGCAAGAGATGCTGACAATCCAATCAAAAGTAGACTAGATTTGGCTCCAGTACTTCCGTTGCAGTAATCTGAAAATAAGGATAATAATTACCAATGAATAAGATTTTCAAGGATTTTTTTTAAATCTTACTTGAACTACAGCAGCTTTGACTAACAGCTCCTTCAATCTCAGGTATGTAGTCGCATTCATCTTTAGTTGCACATCTCTTTTTCGGTACATCATTAACTATGAAAATATTTGATGTTGAAGATGCTGTTTTGGATAACTACAAAAAAATGTTAGTTTGATTTACCAGATCTAGTAAGACAAACATTCTGGGTGCTTGAGCAAGTAGTAGTTTCCATGTTTTTACAACTGTCTCCTTCACAAGTATAACATTTCAATGAAGAAACTGAAATAAAGATTTGTTACCTGCAAGATTTATTTCTACAAATGTAGTTTACATTCATACCTTCATTGATGATTAAAGCAGAAGTCAAAACCAAAATGAAAATATTTTTCATATTCTTTAGTAAACTGTAAAAATAACTTGACAAGAAAATCTAAAAACAGTATTTTGAGATAGCAGCAAAATTATAAAAGCTTTGTTTGGTATAATTAGTTTAAATAAGAAACTCTTACTGATATGATAAAAAAATTCTCTTATCTATTGTACAATTGAAAAATTGATCTATATAAACAAATGATAATAAAATGTTAAATATATTATAAAGGATTTTATAGATCAATACATACTCTTCGTCTGAATTTATTATTCTTTTACTTGTTATTTTAAAACATGCATAAGTAATATTTAACTTGTTCAAATAATTTTTATCTCATATGAGATCTATAGTTTCTATCTATCTTTCCAATTAGTTATTTTATGTTTGGTAAATTAGTTTAATCAACTGACACTTTTTTATGACTACAATGGATTAAAATTTAGTATTTAGAATTAGTTTCTAGGCCTAAACTAATAATTACCTGCTAAAATGTAACCAATAAATCCTACCCTTTTCTTTCTAACAAGTTTATCCTTGCAAAGTTGTAGTTAATGAAAAAAAAGTTTTTAAATAGGTTTCTTAAACTTAAAAACATAATAATAGAAAATAACATATAAAGCAACCAATTTTGAAATCATCTTATAACCTATTTAATTTAAAAATGGTAAGTAAATCTACATAATAAATAATCTAACTCATCACAGCTAACACTAAACTTAAAACTCATTACAATATAAAAACTTTTTCTTATGAATATCCTTTTTTTGAATGACATCATAAATTGAAGAAAATATTACCATATTTGGGCAACAGGGAAAATTTTGCAACTTGTTACCAATAATAAAACCTTATCAAAGCTATTAAAATTGAAATGGTAATTGTAAAGTTTAACTAAAAGATCTTGAACACTTTTGAAGTTATTAAGGTAATGTCCTACAACACTTTTTTCTTAATTGTTAGAAATTAACCCTGATAATTATAAGAAATCATTTTTCATCTCAATGTTTACCTATTGTATATCATACATTATACATAATATCAAACACATTTATTTGTTAATTAGATTATATTACTAATTGTTAAAAGATATATTTAAAATATATACATTGATGTTATTATAAAATAATGCAGATAAAAAATCACCAATCACTGTCCTTTTTTGTTGCTAACCGTCATTAACTAAACGTCAATATCTCGAGATGTATAGGTACTCTACAAACAAGAAGAGGCAAAGAAGAGTTAATATAAAAATCCTTACTAAGAGCAGGGTGCAGGTGCTCCAAGACTTTTGTCAACTATAACTTTAAAAGTTCTTAAAATCTCTAAGGAAAGTTTTTAATCAAAAATACTTTTAATAACAGAAATTGGCTTCAGTTTAACCTAAAGTTTTCTTAAAGGAAAACTGCTAAGATATGAATAAAATATTTTAACAAGTTTTTGAAGTTTAAAGTTTAGAAATAAAAACTGTTTTTGAATAATACTTATTTCATTGATAATCTTATTTGGTTAGAAGCGATAAATAAATCTAACAAAATTGTTACTGATCTAAATTATCTTGTTGCAATAAACTTTAAGTTTAACTTTTAACATGAAATATTTGAAAGGTATTTTTATACTAAACATACGAATTACTTTGTAAAATTGACTTAGTCAATAATACATCAGTTTTAAAAGACAAACTTGATAAAGAAACTGTTTTATCTATCAGCTGTTGGATAATTTTGTGGAAATTATTTTAATAATTTTTAGTTATCATCTTGTTTAAAAATTCATTGATACTATTTTTAATTCGTAAAATAGTTAAATACATTATTATTATACAAAATTATTATTTTAATAATGAAAAAGAATGAAATTTGATGAAAACGATTGAATAATTTAAAACCTAAATCTAAGAAATCAATTGAATGTTTTGTATTTTTTGAAAATTATTCGAAGAAGCTTTATGTTATCAATTAACTCAAAGTAAAATTGAAGACAAAAAATATTTCTTAAAATTTGCAAAATTTGACTAAAATTGCAAAGCATGGTATGTGATAAAACAAATCAGTTTATTTGAAACTCAAAGTTTGTAAACCTATTTTTCAACAAGTTAGATTTTAGGCATCGTACACTTAAACATTTTTCAGTCACAACATTACTCTCTGTTAACAATTGGATATATTTTGACAATTTTTTATTCAGGTTTATCAAAAGATAAGTCTTATGTACATGATTTCATAACTATATAATATTTAAACTATATTATAAAATTATCATTTTTACTATATAATAAAGTTATAATTTATACTATACTATAATATTACAAAATCTTATAAACTATCTACACCACACATAAATATTTAGATCTATCTGTATAAAAAAGTCATGACTATATAATTTTGATATTTTATATAATATAAATAATATTTTATATTAAATAATGTATTTCCTTTAACTAAATTATATCAAAGTTTTAATGGTTGAAGTATAACAAGTTAATGGTTACAACAAATATCAACCGAATAAAAAACTATGTATACTGAATACTTCAATTTGATTTAAAAAATCTTTTAACAACTGAAAAATTCAAACATAAATTGGCAATTATATCACAATTCATTCTTATGCAAGTTCTTAAAATAACTTAAATGATAATTGTGATAAAAATATCATATTAAAGACTGAAAGAAATTGAATTAAATCAAACCTAAAAATACAATTCCAATTTCAAATAATTTAACTGTAATCAAATTAAATTAACTAGCTTTTATGTATGATAAAATAAGAATTTGGTTCAAATTGATCTAATATTCTAATTCATATACAACTTTGAATATACAAACTTGATAAGAAATTATTCAAGCTTATCATGCTGCAATAATTTTATAATTTGACCACAAAAGCTTTTACTTCTTGGATATCTAATAGTGCCAAAGACCTTTTTGATTTAGGTTGTTTATATATGTAACAATCTAGCTAAATTGGGTCTTAATTGTTTACAAAATTTCCAGTTTTATTGGATAAAATTTGGATATAAAATATTAATATAAATAAATATAAATAAATATGTGAAATAATATTTAAGAACAGTATCAACAATTTATCTGAAACTTTTTCTAGAATTGTTTTTACCTTCAGTGATGAAGTCAAAAAAAGTTTTAAAATCTTCATCAGTTTAAACAGATAATTTCAAAACTTCAATCCTAAACAAATTAAGTGATCTAGATATCTTTCTAACAGTTTAAATAACAAAACTTTAAGAAGTCACAGATAAAAATACATTTGATGAGTTTTGCTCTTAAGCTAGTTTATTCTTTGATGATTAAAGCATGAAGTATCTAAATAGAAGCATCTTTAAATAATCTAGAACATGCTGCTGAAGAGATAAGCAAGAGATGCTGACAATCCAATCAAAAGTAGACTAGATTTGGCTCCAGTACTTCCGTTGCAGTAATCTGAAAATAAGGATAATAATTACCAATGAGTAAGATTTTCAAGGATTTTTTTTAAATCTTACTTGAACTACAGCAGCTTTGACTAACAGCTCCTTCAATCTCAGGTATGTAGTCGCATTCATCTTTAGTTGCACATCTCTTTTTCGGTACATCATTAACTATGAAAATATTTGATGTTGAAGATGCTGTTTTGGATAACTACAAAAAAATGTTAGTTTGATTTACCAGATCTAGTAAGACAAACATTCTGGGTGCTTGAGCAAGTAGTAGTTTCCATGTTTTTACAACTGTCTCCTTCACAAGTATAACATTTCAATGAAGAAACTGAAATAAAGATTTGTTACCTGCAAGATTTATTTCTACAAACGTAGTTTACATTCATACCTTCATTGATGATTAAAGCAGAAGTCAAAACCAAAATGAAAATATTTTTCATATTCTTTAGTAAACTGTAAAAATAACTTGACAAGAAAATCTAAAAACAGTATTTTGAGATAGCAGCAAAATTATAAAAGCTATGTTTGGTATAATTAGTTTAAAAAAGAAACTCTTACTGATATGATAAAAAAATTCTCTTATCTATTGTACAATTGAAAAATTGATTTATATAAACAAATGATAATAAAATGTTTAATATATTATAAAGGATTTTATAGATCAATACATACTCTTCGTCTGAATTTATTATTCTTTTACTTGTTATTTTAAAACATGCATAAGTAATATTTAACTTGTTCAAATAATTTTTATCTCATATGAGATCTATAGTTTCTATCTATCTTTCCAATTAGTTATTTTATGTTTGGTAAATTAGTTTAATCAACTGACACTTTTTTATGACTACAATGGATTAAAATTTAGTATTTAGAATCAGTTTCTAGGCCTAAACTAATAATTACCTGCTAAAATGTAACCAATAAATCCTACCCTTTTCTTTCTAACAAGTTTATCCTTGTAAAGTTGTAGTTAATGAAAAAAAAGTTTTTAAATAGGTTTCTTAAACTTAAAAACATAATAATAAATAATAACATATAAAGCAACCAATTTTGAAATCATCTTATAACCTATTTAATTTAAAAATGGTAAGTAAATCTACATAATGAATAATCTAACTCATCATAGCTAACACTAAACTTAAAACTCATTACAATATAAAAACTTTTTCATATGAATATCCTTTTTTTGAATGACATCATAAATTGAAGAAAATATTACCATATTTGGGCAACAGGGAAAATTTTGCAACTTGTTACCAATAATAAAACCTTATCAAAGCTATTAAAATTGAAATGGTAATTGTAAAGTTTAACTAAAAGATCTTGAACACTTTTGAAGTTATTAAGGTAATGTCCTACAACACTTTTTTCTTAATTGTTAGAAATTAACCCTGATAATTATAAGAAATCATTTTTCATCTCAATGTTTACCTATTGTATATCATACATTATACATAATATCAAACACATTTATTTGTTAATTAGATTATATTACTAATTGTTAAAAGATATATTTAAAATATATATATTGATGTTATTATAAAATAATGCAGATAAAAAATCACCAATCACTGTCCTTTTTTGTTGCTAACCGTCATTAACTAAACGTCAATATCTCGAGATGTATAGGTACTCTACAAACAAGAAGAGGCAAAGAAGAGTTAATATAAAAATCCTTACTAAGAGCAGGGTGCAGGTGCTCCAAGACTTTTGTCAACTATAACTTTAAAAGTT
The DNA here is from genome assembly GCA_034620365.1 of Pegea sp. RAD2-039. Classification (NCBI taxonomy): domain Eukaryota; kingdom Metazoa; phylum Chordata; class Thaliacea; order Salpida; family Salpidae; genus Pegea; species Pegea sp. RAD2-039. Next base: position 872,634 of record JAQGEQ010000225.1, read on the forward strand.
CTTAAAATCTCTAAGGAAAGTTTTTAATCAAAAATACTCTTAATAACAGAAATTGACTTCAGTTTAACCTAAAGTTTTCTTAAAGGAAAACTGCTAAGATATGAATAAAATATTTTATCAAGATTTTGAAGTTTAAAGTTTAGAAATAAAAACTGTTTTTGAATAATACTTATTTCATTGATAATCTTATTTGGTTAGAAGCGATAAATAAATCTAACAAAATTGTTACTGATCTAAATTATCTTGTTGCAATAAACTTTAAGTTTAACTTTTAACATGAAATATTTGAAAGGTATTTTTATACTAAACATACGAATTACTTTGTAAAATTGACTTAGTCAATAATACATCAGTTTTAAAAGACAAACTTGATAAAGAAACTGTTTTATCTATCAGCTGTTGGATAATTTTGTGGAAATTATTTTAATAATTTTTAGTTATCATCTTGTTTAAAAATTCATTGATACTATTTTTAATTCGTAAAATAGTTAAATACATTATTATTATACAAAATTATTATTTTAATAATGAAAAAGAATGAAATTTGATGAAAACGATTGAATAATTTAAAACCTAAATCTAAGAAATCAATTGATTGTTTTGTATTTTTTGAAAATATTTCGAAGAAGCTTTATGTTATTAATTGAGTTATCAATAAAATTTTCAAACAATTTTCTTTTTTGTATTTACATGTTAGCTTCTGAGCAAATATACTAAAATTGTTATTTAATATAACATGAAATATTTTCTTGTCCAAACAGTTCAAACAAATTTCAACTTATTTCAGCATTTTTAATCATGAATTTTCATCTTTACTTTAATCGTCAAGCTAGGATTCATGAAATTTTTTTGGGTTGTATAGTAAATCATCAAACCAGAAAATACTTTTATTGAAATTGTGAAAAAGTATGAGCCATTGTAATATTAGATGTTATTGATGTAATTTCTAAGAATCAACTTAAATTTTCGTTAAATGGTTATCTTAAAGCACCTTTGTAACATTACAAGGTAACAACAAGATTTCAATTTCTATTAAAAAGTAAATTGTAGAAAAATATTTTGAAATAAACTTTAAATCCAATTTACAGAGTTATTTGAGAATTTTTAGGACTTTCAGTTAAATGGCTCAGGGTAAACCGTTGAATATTTTATGACGTAATTACAACACATATTTCATTCGAATTTCTATTCATATCAGATTCGCTTGAATAAAATTCTATGGAGAATACAGATTTGTTGAATTAAACAAACTTTATTTTAACTTGTCAGTCAGCTATTATTCTTTTGCGTTCAAATTTTTCATTTCTTTTTATATTATTTTATAAAATCATTTCTAAAGATAATTGTTGTGTTTTTTTGTTTAGATTATTCACATGTCTGGACTTCAACCAATAAATATTTACGTTTATTATCAGGTTTTAACAATCTTAAATAAAATATAAATAAAATGAATATTTTGATTTCAATGCAACCAATAAGCTTTTCAAAAAACTAATTCGTTTATACACCTGAATAAAAAATTATCAAAATATATCCAATTGTTAACAGAGAGTAATGTTGTGACTGAAAAATGTTTAAGTGTACGATGCCTAAAATCTAACTTGTTGAAAGTTTACAAATTTCTATTTTGGAAAGTGTGGGACCAACCAAAACGGAAAAGTACTGTGCTGACCAGCAATCAGTTACCTGATTAGACTACCCAAGTGTAACTACAACTTAACTTCTTGGTTTTTACTACTGCGCATTGTCTTTCACTTAAGTTTACTAATGCTAATTAATATATTATTAACATCTATTACACTGAGTATTTTACAGAATTAATGTATACTTGAATAGTGATTACTTATTTAGTAGAATTATGAAATATTATATTGATGATACATGAATAATTAATCAGATTAATTACAAGTTTTTGGTTTATACTTTCACTTAGCAGTTTCTGAAGTTAAAGATAACTATTACATAATATAGATTTCTGGTTAAAATAGAATAACTACTGTGACAAACAGATATGAAAGTGAAAAATAGTAATTGTTGTTTCAAAAAATATTGCTGAAGAGATAAGCAAGAGATGCTGACAATCCAATCAAAAGAAGACTAGATTTGGCTCAAGTACTTCCGTTGCAGTAATCTGAAAATAAAGATAATTATTATTTCATTTCAAAAACCTATGACAAAAATTATTTAGTAAAACGATAAGTGATATTTAATTTGATGTAAGTTATGCATTTACCTGTTTTGCAGCAATCGATGTAATTATCAGTTCGGTTAACTAGGTTCTTAGAACAAGCTGACTCAATCCCACATGATTTTATGACAGTTGATTTACCTGAATATTTTAAAGAAGTAGTTTTGGTTACAAAACTTTAAACAAATTCCAAAATAAAATTTCGGTTATTTAGGAGTATAGAGAAACTCGAGAAATTGTAAATCAAGTCATCATAGGTGGGTAAGTCAGAAGAACCATCGCTATTAAGATAATATTGAGCCTTGAACATTTCGGAAATTATTCTAAATAATTTAATAAAATTATTATAAGCCTTTAATATGAAAAGTGTTAATTTTTAATTCTGTTTTCAATCAGTTGTAAACAAAATTGTTTAAGCTTAACTCCTGAAATAGCTTGCAAGAAAAGTTTTTTTAACAGATTTTGATTTTCAAATTTTGAACTTTTCAGATTCCTTTTTTTTTCAACTGTTCAACTTACTGGAGTAAATTTTGTAAACTTATTAACTTTGATTTAAACTTATTATAGTGTTAGATATCAGTCTCGATAATCAGTAAATACGTTATCAATAATTTTTTGACTTTAAATCATAAAAACTTTGTTTCAAAAAATACCTCAATATTATTTTTAGATCTAAATATTATTAAATTTTTTGATATAAACAGTAAACAGGAAATTTTGTTCTGATAATTTATCCTAATTTAAATAAACTAAAACAAAAATATGTCTTCAGGCTCTTGAACCGCCTTAGTCTTCTAGTGAAATAAACACAATTTTTTTCAAAAGATTCTGAAGATTTTGATAAAAGTTTCAAATTAATTCAAATGTCACACTCACTAACTGCTGTCATGCAAACTGAAATATTTGGTCCACAATCAACTTTGCTACTACATGTCTTTCCTGTACACGCATAGCATTTCAATGTTGTTGCTGTAGAAGATAATTAATTGAACATTTTGAAAAATTCTTTACAAAAAAATACATACCTTTATTGAAAACTACTGCTAAAATTAACATAACAAATATAAGCTTACTCATGTTTCCTATTCAGTTTCAAACTCGATATTAAATCTTTGAACAGAATTTCATCATTGTAATAATGAATTAAAATGTCAAATTTTACACATATTCATTTTAAGTCATATCTTATTTGTTGTTATTAAGTTTGACTTTTAATAATCATGCAGTGAGAAACACTTATTAGTTTAAATGATTTTTAATGACTAAATTTGTTGAGCTAATTCTTTATCTATTAAGTACAGCTTTCATTTCAAGTTTTCAAAAAAAAGTTTTTAAGAAGTTTGTTGTTTGAGACTCAATACTAAAATACAAAAATAAAATATTCGAAGAATTTTTCAACAAATAATTTTCTCCCAAACAGTTTGAATAGTGAACTTTGGCTTAGTATAAAATAGTTTAGATTTAGAATTAAGGTAATGTTAACAGCAAAGTTAAGTGAAAAACACTCAAATGCAATGCTTGCTACAGTTTTGGTGACATGTAAAAATAGATTAAATCAAAATATATATATTCACAGAATCTAGCTTAAATGGAATGCTCAGAATCAAATATAAACAAAACTTTAGTCTTATAAATGAAAAAATACGATATCTAATCAACAGTAATTTGCACAAGAACGTCATTTCTTTAAATTTGGAAGGTTTTAGAACAGCAAATTACGTTAAGTATCTAAAGGAAATGATTTTATACTCACACTATCCAACCATTTCCTTTAAACTATATAAAATCAATTAATTAGGTTTTTGTATTCTACAGTTTACATATAGAAAAGAAAAAATTATAAAAACTTTAATATAAACTGTACATGCTGCTGATAAACACTTTTAACAACTTTATATTTTCATTCTAAATTGTTTAATGTATTATAAAAATGCTATTAACAAACAATGAAGATGCAAGTTGAAAAGTCAAAAACATATGAATGATAAATTAGATTTCAACATCTATTTCACTTCATTCGATTTTCTATTAAGCAGCCTTAATTAAGTTTGCAACCAAAATACTTTCAATTCTTTACTTTGAGAGTTTAGTTTGAGAATAATAATGACTTTTTATATCAGTTCAAACATTTGAAGCTTTGACAGTTTAAAAAATGATTTGGTTTGTTAAATTCTAAATTTAAACAAATTGAAAAATATATAATATCGGCTATTAGAAATTTCTGGTGCTTAAGCAAATTAAAACTGCTTAGCATAAAATACTACATTAAAAAACTATCTATATATTACCAGTTATTCAAAAAGTCTTACAAACATAATATTTTTCAAAACAAAATTGTTTCACTAAACTACTCATAATGTTAAAATGCTTGAGCAAGTTTTCTTAAGCTCTATGCATCAATAATTAATTAAGTTCAGTAAACTGTTGCAAGTTTTTTCAATTTTTGGTAGAATATAAATCAGTATTCTTATTTACTTCCTCTCAGCTATGTGAAAACGCAATGAAGCGTAAAGAACTACTTTTGTCTACTTATAAATGCCTTATAAGGCTGCGAAGCAAACATATCAAATGTCTTTACAGAATTATTGAGGATATTTTATTTCAACTTCTTATAAGTAAGTTTGAAGTGGTTGAACTTCAAACTCAATCATTCTTATAAATAAATCGTCTACAAAGTTTTGAATAAATTACATTTTAGCAGTGGTGCTTTAAAGAATGAAGTTTTCTTCATGTATGATTCATGATCAAAAACTTTAAGAAGTTTGTGCAATTAAGAAAGAGCTTGGGAACTTATAGTATCTTGAATGATTAAGTCAAAATCTTATCAAACTATTATCAGTTAATTTTCTGTATAAGTTGTTCATAAGGTGTATTCCCCACCAGAAATTTCTCAACCAATTTTAATGTCTGAAGCTAAATTGATTTCCTGAAAAATGAGCTTTTTACCTGGAATCCACATTGTTAGTTTTTTATGCTTGATCATACAAATTTGAAATGTCCTAAAGCAATCAGTAACAACTATCAAGGTTCAATCTATTTCTTCTTTAAACTAAATGGTTATCTGAGTGAGATCTCTGAAAATAGACAATATTTATTTGTATTTAGGTAAACAAATACAAAACAATTGTTAAGATTTGCTGTATTATCTGACCACAAAAATTAAAAAATTACAGAGAAAAATTAAAGATGCTTAATACACGCAAATCAACAGCTGTTACTCAGGTTTATGAAGAGTAAGAAATGAATTTTGATGACTACTTTATGAGTAGATAAATGTTTAAGCAAATAAAACCTGATTATACATAGCAATCATATATTTTGAAAGTAGCTTTAAATAATCTAGAACATGCTGCTGAAGAGATAAGCAAGAGATGCTGACAATCCAATCAAAAGAAGACTAGATTTGGCTCCAGTACTTCCGTTGCAGTAATCTGAAATGAGACGAATTAACATGATTGTCAACAGATTTTTAAGCTTTAAATTTGAAACTTACTTGAGCTGCAGCAAGACTGAGAGACCGATCCTGATACAGCTGGTGAAGCTGCACAAATATCTGAGTTTGCACAGCTCTTTGCCACAATACCATTAACTGTCATCAACAAATACAAAAATGTTCAATAATGCCACCAAATAATCTCATTAAATCAAATATCTAATCTGATAACTAAAACTGATAAATCAAATCTCAAGAATTAATGATAACTTACAAAGCTTAAAATATATAATAACTTTCAGATTCTTATTTACATGAAAAAATTATTTACAGAGTTTAACAAACATTTATGGAGCTATAATCTTTCTTACCAACATGAATAAATGTTATTTCAAAATGTTGTTAAGTAGAAGAAAATTTGTTTAATTATGATAATAAATTAAGTAGTTATAAAAATATTTTGAATAGATTATTTTTCACAAACCGTTTACAATCATGCACAAATTCATATAAGCTGGACAGTCAGCGGAGGCTGTGCAACTTTCTCCGGAACAGGAGTAGCACCGCAAAGCGAAAGCTGTAAACGAAGATGGAGGTCAATGAAAATCTTTGAAGACTGAAATTTACTTACCGCCATTAATGATAATCACCAAACTCAATAGCAAAATCGACAAAACTTTCATTTTGCTAAAACAGCTATTTTTACTTTACTTTAAAAGATTTATTCAACTGCAATAAAAAATTCAACTATTAAACTACGAATAATAAACTATTTTGCCAAATTTCATCTGAAATATGTTTTGTTAATTATGTAATCTATCACTTATCGGTGATAAAATAAAGAATGTGAAAACTTTACCTAATTGTAAAAAGAAACTTTTCAAAAAACAAACAAATTATGAGTAGAACCTTTCTACATTTAAATGATTAAAACTGTAAATATTTAAAATGACTAAAAGCTAAGTTGAACATTTTTTATAGCAAATAATTACATAATGTAAATATTTTTAAGCTATTGAAAAATAAACTTTCTGCCTTGTAAAAAAGAGCTGTCTCTTTTACAAGATGATAATAGCTTTGAATTGGATTTTTTTCAAAGTTAATTCTGATATGCATGGTAAACATTTATTACAAGCATTACATGGTGCAGGTCACAGTTAGTATCGACTTAACACTTTGGCCTATGATAACCTCAATCAAAAAGATGAAACAAAAATGATAAGATTAGCAAGAACAATAGAAAAAAAAACTTTTCTTAGAAGTAAAATAATCATCTAGGGTGCTTAGTAGCCAACTGGTTGTAGTTGCTAACAGCAAATCTATCAAGTTAATAATTGAGTGTTTATCACGAAAATAAAATATTGAAAAAAAGTAAACATAATAAAAATGACAACAAAAAGGCTAAAATATCTGTTTTAACTCTAAGGTGGGTTTTATTTGTAAAAGGCTTTTTATTTTATTCTTATAAAAGGCTTAAAAGCTCTAAAAAATCGAAAAGAAAGTACAAGTAAAACAAGCTGTGACTATTTGAATAATAAATTACCGCCCTTTTCTACACGCTTTATACTTACCAGCCTTTTAACATTAACAAAAGACTTAAAGAATAACAAGTTTCTTGGTGACCTATTTGTTTAAAATGTTTTCTTAAAGGAAATGAAATTGACAGAATCATTTTCTCATTATTGTCTAAAGATGTTTTTGCAATTTTGAAGCTTTAGAATAAAACAAACGAGCGAATAAAGTTAAAAATGCTGATTAAGCTCAGTAAGTAGACTTTATTTTTATATAAATAAATCGTTCTTCCTCTTCATTGAGTCTCTTGTATTACAAATCACCTTAGTGGCTCTTGGTATCATCTTGTACCAGCCAGCCACGCCCCTTTCCAAGTGCTATAAGACTGCTTAGAGGGCATGTAGGCTGACATACTTTTCTCATACTATTAATGATTTTTTAAATTATAGAAAAATATTAAAGTTTAAATATTTTATTTTTAAAAAAATTTCTACTTTTTTTTTAATATCCAATACTTTTCCAATAACTAATTATTTAAATCAAATTCTAAAAAATATTTGCTAAACGCCTTGATAAGAAAAAAATGTTATTACTCTTCTGCTGAAACTAAACTTATCTGTTTACCTCACATACATGGATAAAAACTGTAATAAGTTCAAATGTTGCAGAAAATTATCAACCTTGAAGTAATCATGAATATAAAAAGCTTTTTTCTATTATTTCTATTCAATGATTTTCAGCAGACAGGTTTTAGAGCCCTTTAGTCATTCGATACGGTACAGTAAACACTACTGATAAAATTATAAGCTATAGGACACGCCTTACGTGACCAGTATTACTTTTTTTGCTTTTATTAAAATCAATTTACCTGATATTTCATTCTATCTTATCTCAACTTAAAAAATAGTGGTTCTTTCTATTTTAAAACATTTCAAACAGAATAACAAAAATAAAACTACCTATCGTCAAAACATGAAGCAAGCAATTCTTTAGCTTCTAAACATTTTACTTTTCCATGTTTTATCAGTTTAAGACCTGAATATCATCTCTAAACAATTTTTCGAGATTCTACAATACTGATATCTAATTTTCTAGTTATTTTGCAAAATTGTGACTTAAAATATTCTGGTATAATTATTAAAGTAAACTTTTTGTACAAAGACTTAACAAATAAGTATTGTAAAGAAAAACCTCTTAAATAATATTTTCTGTTCAGTTTGTTTGGTTTTACTTTTTTTAGTATATGAATCTAAAGTAATTTAATTATGCTTATTAATAGGCTTGTAAAAAGTTTAAGAGTAATTGCATGAATAGGAATCATCAAAATATTCATTAAAAATGATATAAAGTTAAAAACGATGCTGTTATATTGAGTAAAAAGCTATTACTTGAAATAGCTTACAAATAGTTTTAAATTTAACTTTTCAGAAAACTAGGCATTTAATACAAAGATTCTTCAAGAAAAATGAAAGTTAGTTTTTGAAGTGTTTGATGGCTGAAATTTAAACTAATACTAAAATTTGTAGTAAAAATATAGAAGTCATCACAAATACCAATATAATTGTGTCTAAACAGTTTGAGAATTTTAAAGATTAATAAATTATTTATTTAGTTGTATGAGCTTCTTAAATCGTCATTTAAAAAAAGGAAGTATTCCTCACAAACAAATCAATACAAACAATGAACAATTTCCTTGTTTATTTTAAAAAATTCTGTATTATAAAAAACAACAATTTTTTAAAGATATTTTCATCTACCTAAATTTTTTATTTGAAATACTTATTTATTAACCTGATGTACGGATGTCTTAGCCGAAGTTTGTTATTTAGAAATAAGAAATTAATAATCAATTCTTTAAAATATTTTATATGTTTAATTATTCTATTAATGATTATTTATTTGTTATTTTTTGATTTTGTCAAATAAATTTTAATTTATTTTTCTTTTACTTAAATTGTCAACTCTGACTCAGTTCATAAATTATTTTGATGAAAAGTTGATTCTTCTTCACGCTGCATGATTCTCTGCGAATTGAGACAACTGAGAGATCTGCATACCCAGCTATTTTAACGAGAACAAAACAAGCTTGCAATGGCAATTGCCAGTCCTGCAATAAAATTTGCTCTGGTGAAAATCCGGTAATGGAATCTAATAAATACCTGCTGGTTTCATCTCACCTGTAGTGATGTGAGCAACAAAAAATTATAAACTATTTAATAACAACCAAATGAAGCAAATGGGATTTAGATGGTTTTGCATTAAATGAAGAACCAATGACATACCATCTACTTCCTCTAATTCAAACCTATAATCAGCAAATCTATATCAGCTGAATTGGCCAAATTTAAATCTGAAATTGGCAACGATGTTGCCAAAATCAACAAAAAATTTCTAGCTTGTCTAAATCAATGGACGAACTAGATGACTCTACAAAGAAACCTGTCAAACAGGATGAGGCGACGAAGAGTTAATATAAAAATACTTACTAAGAGCAGGGTGCAGGTGCTCCAAGACTTTTGTCAACTATAACTTTAAAAGTTCTTAAAATCTCTAAGGAAAGTTTTAAATCAAAAATACTTTTAATAGGAGAAATTGGCTTCAGTTTAACCTAAAGTTTTCTTAAAGGAAAACTGCTAAGATATGAATAAAACATTTTAACAAGTTTTTGAAGTTTAAAGTTTAGAAATAAAAACTGTTTTTGAATAATACTTATTTCATTGATAATCTTATTTGGTTAGAAGCATGATGTTTGAAATTTGATGAAAACGATTGAATAATTTAAAACCTAAATCTAAGAAATCAATTGAATGTTTTGTATTTTTTGAAAATTATTCGAAGAAGCTTTATGTTATCAATTAACTCAAAGTAAAATTGAAGACAAAAAATATTTCTTAAAATTTGCAAATTTGACTAAAATTGCAAAGCATGGTATGTGATAAAACAAATCAGTTTATTTGAAACTCAAAGTTTGTAAACTTATTTTTCAACAAGTTAGATTTTAGGCATCGTACACTTAAACATTTTTCAGTCACAACATTACTCTCTGTTAACAATTGGATATATTTTGATAATTTTTTATTCAGGTGTATAAACAAATTAGTTTTTGAAAAGCTTATTGGTTGCATTGAAATCAAAATATTCATTTTATTTTTATTTTATTTAAGATTGTTAAAACCTGATAATAAACGTAAATATTTATTGGTTGAAGTCCATACATATGAATAATCTAAACAAACAAACACAACAATTATCTTTAGAAATGATTTTATAAAATAATATAAAAAGAAATGAAAAATTTAAACGCAAAAGAATAATAGCTGACTGACAAGTTAAAATAAAGTTTGTTTAATTCAACAAATCTGTATTCTCCATAGAATTTTATTCAAGCGAATCTGATATGAATAGAAATTCGAATGAAATATGTGTTGTAATTACGTCATAAAATATTCAACGGTTTACCCTGAGCTATTTAACTGAAAGTCCTAAAAATTCTCAAATAACTCTGTAAATTGGATTTAAAGTTTATTTCAAAATATTTTTCTACAATTTACTTTTTAATAGAAATTGAAATCTTGTTGTTACCTTGTAATGTTACAAAGGTGCTTTAAGATAACCATTTAACGAAAATATAAGTTGATTCTTAGAAATTACATCAATAACATCTAATATTACAATGGCTCATACTTTTTCACAATTTCAATAAAAGTATTTTCTGGTTTGATGATTTTCTATACAACCCAAAAAAATTTCATTAATCCTAGCTTGACGATTACAGTAAAGATAAAAATTCATGATTAAAAATGCTGAAATAAGTTGGAATTTGTTTGAACTGTTTGGACAAGAAAATATTTCATGTTATATTAAATAACAATTTTAATATATTTGCTCAGAAGCTAACATGTAAATACAAAAAAGAAAATTGTTTGAAAATTTTATTGATAACTCAATTAATAACATAAAGCTTCTTCAAAATATTTTCAAAAAATACAAAACAATCAATTGATTTCTTAGATTTACGTTTTAAATTATTCAATCGTTTTCATCAAATTTCATTCTTTTTCATTATTAAAATAATATTTTTGTATAATAATAATGTATTTAACTATTTTACGAATTAAAAATAGTATCAATGAATTTTTAAACTAGATGATAACTAAAAATTATTAAAATAATTTCCAGAAAATTATCCAACAGCTGATAGATAAAACAGTTTCTTTATCAAGTTTGTCTTTTAAAACTGATGTATTATTGACTAAGTCAATTTTACAAAGTAATTCGTATGTTTAGTATAAAAATACCTTTCAAATATTTCATGTTAAAAGTTAAACTTAAAGTTTATTGCAACAAGATAATTTAGATCAGTAACAATTTTGTTAGATTTATTTATCACTTCTAACCAAATAAGATTATCAATGAAATAAGTATTATTCAAAAACAGTTTTTATTTCTAAACTTTAAACTTCAAAAACTTGTTAAAATATTTTATTCATATCTTAGCAGTTTTCCTTTAAGAAAACTTTAGGTTAAACTGAAGTCAATTTCTGCCTTTAAGAGTATTTTTGATTAAAAACTTTCCTTAGAGATTTTAAGAACTTTTAAAGTTATAGTTGACAAAAGTATTGAAGCACCTGCACCCTGCTCTTAGTAAGGATTTTTATATTAACTCTTCTTTGCCTCTTCTTGTTTGTAGAGTACCTATACATCTCGAGTTATTGACGTTTAGTTAATGACGGTTAGCAACAAAAAAGGACAGTGATTGGTGATTTTTTATCTGCATTATTTGATAATAACATCAATGTATATATTTTAAATAGATCTTTTAACAATTAGTAATATAATCTAATTAACAAATAAATGTGTTTGATATTATGCATAATGTATGATATACAATAGGTAAACATTGAGATAAAAATGATTTCTTATAATTATCAGGGTTAATTTCTAACAATTAAGAAAAAAGTGTTGTAGGACATTACCTTAATAACTTCAAAAGTGTTCAAGATATTCTTGTTAAACTTTACAATTACCTTTTCAATTTTAATAGCTTTGATAAGGTTTTATTATTGGTAACAAGTTGCAAAATTTTCCCTGATGCCCAAATATGGTAATATTTTCTTCAATTTATGATGTCATTCAAAAAAAGGATATTCATAAGAAAAAGTTTTTATATTGTAATGAGTTTTAAGTTTAGTGTTAGCTATGATGAGTTAGATTATTTATTATGTAGATTTACTTACCATTTTTAAATTAAATAGGTTATAAGATGATTTCAAAATTGGTTGCTTTATATGTTATTTTCTATTATTATGTTTTTAAGTTTAAGAAACCTATTTAAAAACATTTTTTTCATTAACTACAACTTTGCAAGGATAAACTTGTTAGAAAGAAAAGGGTAGGATTTATTGGTTACATTTTAGCAGGTAATTATTAGTTTAGGCCTAGAAACTGATTCTAAATACTAAATTTTATTTTTAATCAACTGCAGTCATAAAAAAGTGTCAGTTGATTAAACTAATTTACCAAACATAAAATAACTAATTGGAAAGATAGATAGAAACTATAGATCTCATATGAGATAAAAATTATTTGAACAAGTTAAATATTACTTATGCATGTTTTAAAATAACAAGTAAAAGAATAATAAAATCAGACGAAGAGTATGTATTGATCTATAAAATCCTTTATAATATATTAAACATTTTATTATCATTTGTTTATATAAATCAATTTTTCAATTGTACAATAGATAAGAGAATTTTTTTATCATATCAGTAAGAGTTTCTTATTTAAACTAATTATACCAAACATAGCTTTTATAATTTTGCTGCTATCTCAAAATACTGTTTTTAGATTTTCTTGTCAAGTTATTTTTACAGTTTACTAAAGAATATGAAAAATATTTTGGTTTTGGTTTTGACTTCTGCTTTAATCATCAATGAAGGTATGAATGTAAACTACATTTGTAGAAATAAATCTTGCAGGTAACAAATCTTTATTTCAGTTTCTTCATTGAAATGTTATACTTGTGAAGGAGACAGTTGTAAAAACATGGAAACTACTACTTGCTCAAGTACCCAGAATGTTTGTCTTACTGTATCTGGTAAATCAAACTAACATTTTTTTGTAGTTATCCAAAACAGCATCTTCAACATGAAATATTTTCATAGTTAATGGTGTACCGAAAAAGAGATGTGCAATTAAAGATGAATGCGACTACATACCTGAGATTGAAGGAGCTGTTAGTCAAAGCTGCTGTAGTTCAAGTAAGATTTAAAAAAAAATCCTTGAAAATCTTACTCATTGATAATCATTATCCTTATTTTCAGATTACTGTAACGGAAGTACTGGAGCCAAATCTAGTCTTCTTTTGATTGGATTGTCAGCATCTCTTGCTTATCTCTTCAGCAGCATGTTCTAGATTATTTAAAGATGCTTCTATTTAGATACTTCATGCTTTAATCATCAAAGAATAAACTAGCTTAAGAGCAAAACTCATCAAATGTATTTTTATCTGTGACTTCTTAAAGTTTTGTTATTTAAACTGTTAGAAAGATATCTAGATCACTTAATTTGTTTAGGATTGAAGTTTTGAAATTATCTGTTTAAACTGATGAAGATTTTAAAACTTTTTTTGACTTCATCACTGAAGGTAAAAACAATTCTAGAAAAAGTTTCAGATAAATTGTTGATACTGTTCTTAAATATTATTTCACATATTTATTTATATTTATTTATATTAATATTTTATATCTAAATTTTATCCAATAAAACTGGAAATTTTGTAAACAATTAAGACCCAATTTAGCTAGATTGTTACATATATAAACAACCTAAATCAAAAAGATCTTTGGCACTATTAGATATCCAAGAAGTAAAAGCTTTTGTGGTCAAATTATAAAAATATTCCAGCCTGATACCTTTGAATAATTTCTTATCAAGTTTGTATATTCAAAGTTATATATGAATTAGAATATTAGATCAATTTGAACCAAATTCTTATTTTATCATACTTAAAAGCTAGTTAATTTAATTTGATTACAGTTAAATTATTTGAAATTGGAATTGTATTTTTAGGTTTGATTTAATTCAATTTCTTTCAGTCTTTAATATGATATTTTTATCACAATTATCATTTAAGTTATTTTAAGAACTTGCATAAGAATGAATTGTGATATAATTGCCAATTTATGTTTGAATTTTTCAGTTGTTAAAAGATTTTTTAAATCAAATTGAAGTATTCAGTATACATAGTTTTTTATTCGGTTGATATTTGTTGTAACCATTAACTTGTTATACTTCAACCATTAAAACTTTGATATAATTTAGTTAAAGGAAATACATTATTTAATATAAAATATTATTTATATTATATAAAATATCAAAATTATATAGTCATGACTTTTTTATACAGATAGATCTAAATATTTATGTGTGGTGTAGATAGTTTATAAGATTTTGTAATATTATAGTATAGTATAAATTATAACTTTATTATATAGTAAAAATGATAATTTTATAATATAGTTTAAATATTATATAGTTATGAAATCATGTACATAAGACTTATCTTTTGATAAACCTGAATAAAAAATTGTCAAAATATATCCAATTGTTAACAGAGAGTAATGTTGTGACTGAAAAATGTTTAAGTGTACGATGCCTAAAATCTAACTTGTTGAAAAATAAGTTTACAAACTTTGAGTTTCAAACAAACTGATTTGTTTTATCACATACCATGCTTTGCAATTTTAGTCAAATTTGCAAATTTTAAGAAATATTTTTTGTCTTCAATTTTACTTTGAGTTAATTGATAACATAAAGCTTCTTCGAATAATTTTCAAAAAATACAAAACAATCAATTGATTTCTTAGATTTAGGTTTTACATTATTCAATCGTTTTCATCAAATTTCATTCTTTTTCATTATTAAAATAATATTTTTGTATAATAATAATGTATTTAACTATTTTACGAATAAAAAATAGTATCAATGAATTTTTAAACTAGATGATAACTAAAAATTATTAAAATAATTTCCAGAAAATTATCCAACAGCTGATAGATAAAACAGTTTCTTTATCAAGTTTGTCTTTTAAAACTGATGTATTATTGACTAAGTCAATTTTACAAAGTAATTCGTATGTTTAGTATAAAAATACCTTTCAAATATTTCATGTTAAAAGTTAAACTTAAAGTTTACTGCAACAAGATAATTTAGATCAGTAACAATTTTGTTAGATTTATTTATCGCTTCTAACCAAATAAGATTATCAATGAAATAAGTATTATTCAAAAACAGTTTTTATTTCTAAACTTTAAACTTCAAAATCTTGATAAAATATTTTATTCATATCTGAGCAGTTTTCCTTTAAGAAAACTTTAGGTTAAACTGAAGGCAATTTCTGCCTTTAAGAGTAATTTTGATTAAAAACTTTCCTTAGAAATTTTAAGAACTTTTAAAGTTATAGTTGACAAAAGTCTTGGAGTACCTGCACCCTGCTCTTAGTAAGGATTTTTATATTAACTCTTCTTTGCCTCTTCTTATTTGTAGAGTACCTATACATCTCGAGTTATTGACGTTTAGTTAATGACGGTTAGCAACAAAAAAGGACAGTGATTGGTGATTTTTTATCGGCATTATTTTATAATGGCATCAATATATATATTTTAAATAGATATTTTAACAATTAGTAATATAATCTAATTAACAAATAAATGTGTTTGATATTATGTATAATGTATGATATACAATAGGTAAACATTGAGATGAAAAATGATTTCTTATAATTATCAGGGTTAATTTCTAACAATTAAGAAAAAAGTGTTGTAGGACATTACCTTAATAACTTCAAAAGTGTTCAAGATATTCTTGTTAAACTTTACAATTACCATTTCAATTTTAATAGCTTTGATAAGGTTTTATTATTGGTAACAAGTTGCAAAATTTTCCCTGTTGCCCAAATATGGTAATATTTTCTTCAATTTATGATGTCATTCAAAAAAAGGATATTCATAAGAAAAAGTTTTTATATTGTTATGAGTTTTAAGTTTAGTGTTAGCTATGATGAGTTAGATTATTTATTATGTAGATTTACTTACCATTTTTAAATTAAATAGGTTATAAGATGATTTCAAAATTGGTTGCTTTATATGTTATTATTTATTATTATGTTTTTAAGTTTAAGAAACCTATTTAAAAACATTTTTTTCATTAACTACAACTTTACAAGGATAAACTTGTTAGAAAGAAAAGGGTAGGATTTATTGGTTACATTTTAGCAGGTAATTATTAGTTTAGGCCTAGAAACTAATTCTAAATACTAAATTTTAATCCATTGTAGTCATAAAAAAGTGTCAGTTGATTAAACTAATTTACCAAACATAAAATAACTAATTGGAAAGATAGATAGAAACTATAGATCTCATATGAGATAAAAATTATTTGAACAAGTTAAATATTACTTATGCATGTTTTAAAATAACAAGTAAAAGAATAATAAAATCAGACGAAGAGTATGTATTGATCTATAAAATCCTTTATAATATATTTAACATTTTATTATCATTTGTTTATATAAATCAACTTTTCAATTGTACAATAGATAAGAGAATTTTTTTATCATATCAGTAAGAGTTTCTTTTTTAAACTAATTATACCAAACATAGCTTTTATAATTTTGCTGCTATCTCAAAATACTGTTTTTAGATTTTCTTGTCAAGTTATTTTTACAGTTTACTAAAGAATATGAAAAATATTTTCATTTTGGTTTTGGTTTTGACTTCTGCTTTAATCATCAATGAAGGTATGAATGTAAACTACATTTGTAGAAATAAATCTTGCAGGTAACAAATCTTTATTTCAGTTTCTTCATTGAAATGTTATACTTGTGAAGGAGACAGTTGTAAAAACATGGAAACCACTACTTGCTCAAGCAACCAGAATGTTTGTTTTACTGTATCTGGTAAATCAAACTAACATTTTTTTGTAGTTATCCAAAACAGCATCTTCAACATGAAATATTTTCATAGTTAATGGTGTACCGAAAAAGAGATGTGCAATTAAGGATGAATGCGACTACATAC